>JAOALB010000139.1:0-141839 GCA_025331125.1 Mycogone perniciosa
TAAAACTTTAAAGTTAATATTTTATACTATTAGCGAGAAATAAAACAATATATTAAAAAAAAAAAAAAAAAAAGTTAAAAAGAAAGTTAGGTTTTAAGCCTATATTCAAAGTATATTAAAAGAGATAATGCCTTAATAGGGAGAAAGGGACCTATATATTAACCTTACACTAATACTAAGGCAAAATCACTATTGTATTTATTAACCTAATAACTGTAAAAGACTAAAGACTAAAGTATAAATAATATTAAATAAACCCTTAATACTAGTCTTAATAATACTTATAGCTAGTAGCTATTAATATCTATATTAATATAACCTAGTATAACTCTTTAAGTTAAATATATTAATATTTAATAAGCCTATAGCAGTAGCGCTATATAAGTAACTTAATTTAATAAATATTTAAATATTTACTGCAATATTATTTATTTAGTTTTATAAAGACTTATTTACCTAGTATATAAAACTAATTTAGGCAGACTTAATAAAAGATATATAAAAGCAGGAATATAAAATATACCAACTATTAAAGCTTAATAAAGATACTTTCGCAAATATATTATAAAGACAGGGCAGCTTTATAGCAGTATAAGCACTATTCCTTTAAGCTTTTTACAAATTCCTTGTGCACTGCTATAGCAGAAAGCACCTTTAAAGGATATTAGAGTTTAATATTAATAAATTTATAAAAGTAAAGCTAAAATTAATAAAAAATAATATTTAAAAGAAACTTTTAATTAACTATAAAATAAAGTTATTAGCTTCCTTTTATAATTAGTAAATAAGCTTCCCTTTAAAAGATTATAAAATTATAAAATTAAGCTTTTATTAAAAAAGGAACTACTATATTAAAGGAACTGCTTAATATTACTAAGCGAACTTTAGGTTATAAAAAAATAGCTAGATAAAAACCTAGCTAAAGGATTTATTAAAAAATTTAAAGTAAGATATACTGCCCCTTTACTCTTTACTATAAAACCTAAAAGAGGCGTTTATATTTATTAAAACTATTAAAGCTTTAATAATATTACTATAAAAAATCGCTACCTATTACTGTTAATCCAGGAAATATTAAATACTTTATATGATATTAGATTTTATATTAAGCTAAATATAATAGCCGCCTTTAATAAACTTAAAATTATAAAGGGATATAAATAAAAAATAGCTTTTATAACCTAGTTTAGGCTATTTAAAACCTTTATTATACCTTTCAGCCTTAATAATACCCTAGCCTTTTTTTAATACTATATTAACTATACCTTATATAACTTACTTAATAAAACCTATATAGCCTACTTTAATAATATTTTAGTTTACTTAGCTATATAAAAAGAATATTAATAATATATATAGGAAGCTATAAATAAATTAATTAATATAAGTCTTTAAGTTAATATTAAAAAATATAAATTTAAGACAATAAAAATAAAGTATTTTAGCTTAATTATTATAAGTAATAGTATTAAAATAGACTTTAAGAAAATAGCTGCAATTATAAATTAAAAAAAACCCTTAAACCTCTATAAACTTTAATATTTCCTAAGCTTTACGAATTTCTATTAGTAGTTTATTAAAGACATCTCTAATATCTATAAAGCCTTAAATAACCTTTTAAGAAAAGATATACTATAAAATTAAATAGAACTCTATACTACTGCATTCAACCGCCTTAAAACCCAGTTTATAACTGCCTTAATCCTCGCCTTCTTTAACTATAATAAAAAGACAGTCCTAAAAATAAATACCTTAAATTAAACATTTAATAATATTCTCTCCTAGTATAATAAAAATAATATCTTATAATTAATAGTATATTGTTTATTAAAGCATTTACCCGCTAAATGCAATTATAAAATTTATAATAAAAAACTACTAGCTATTATTAAATTATTAAAAGAATAGCGCTTTAAGCTTTAAAGTATAGAAAATAAATTCAAGATTATTATAGACTATAAAAACTTAAAATACTTTATAACTATTAAAGCATTAAATTAAAGATAAGTCTACTAATTTAAATTCTTATCCTAGTATAATTTCCAGATTATTTATTAGTTTAGGTTAAAAGCAGTTAAGTTTAATGCATTAAGCAGGAGATTTTAAGATATCCCAGTAAAATTAAACTAAAACAATAACCAATTAAAAAAAAGAAAAAGAACTTTACTCTTAACAAGCCGCTTTAACCCCTATATTTATATTAATATTACAGGAAGTATAAATAATAAAAACCTCCTCGCTATAATAACGAGCACTTTAATCCTAGACTTAAAGATATTAATTAATAGAATAGTTAATAAAGCCTATAAAATATTAAATATAATAAATATTATAATATAGGCGCTTTAAAACCTAGGTATTCGATAATAGCCTAAAAGTATTTAAAGTAACTTAAAGGCAGCTATATAAGACTTTTAAATCTACAGTAACCAAATATATTACTGGAAATAACTTTTCCTTCCGCTAATAAATAAAGCGAAAATATAGATTATATATTAAATATACTCTTTTAAGCTAAAAAGATACTTAAAATAAATAAAAACGCTAAACCTTTTTAACTATATATATTAATAGCTGTAAGTATTAACTAATATTAATACTTTTATTAAAGGTTATAACCTATACTTTTACATAAAGTTAAATAAATCCGCTCCTTTAAGATTTTTAAAACTATTACTAATATTATTTTAAGCTTAAAGTAATATTTTAATAAACTATATTACACTACTGCTTAACTATAACTAGCAGGGCTTAGTTTATAAAAATATCCTTATAGTAGTATACTGCTTAATAAAAATATACTATTTTATTGCTATTTATATATTTAATGCTAAAGAACTTGCCAATACCTTTATCTCGCGCGTCTATACTTTATATAAAGCCCTAGAAATAATTATATTAGACTAAGGTACCTAGTTTATATTTAAGTTCTAGAAGCAGCTAGTTTAATAACTTAAAATCTATTTTAAATATTCTTTAGCCTATTATTTAAAAATTAATAGCTAGACTAAACAGTTAAATGCAGGGGTAAAGCAGTATTTTAAGCAGTTTATAAATTTTTATTAAAATAATTAGGTAGATTAGCTGCTATTTGCAGAGTTTGCCTAAAATAACTAAATATCTAAAATAATAAGAACCTTACTATTTTTTGCAAATTATAGTTTTTACTTATACTTAGGAATTAAGCCTTTAAACCCCTGCCCACTAAACCTATTTATTACTTAAAAGAGGAGTTTCTATAAAGTAAATACTATAGCTAAGCATTTCTAATAAATCCTAAATTAATTAAAAGCCTTTATAGTATAATTAATTACTTAATATAAAGCTGTAGCTAATATATTAAAAGAGGACTTATATTAATTTATAATTAGCGAAAAGGTATAGTTAAAGATTAAATACCTTAAAATAAACCGCCTAATAAAGAAGGGAGATAATAAATAGGTAAGCCTATATAAAATCCTTAATATATACTTTTAAGCCTGCTAACTTAAACTCCTTAACTGCATCCGCATTTTCCTTATATTCTATAACTCTCTCTTTAAACTATTAGCAGTTAATAAAGCAGGTTAATAAATATATCTATTAAGATAAAATATTATTAATAAATAAAAGAATAAAAATATATAGGGATAAATCTTTAAAAGAGATAATAAAATAAATAAAATAATAGAAAAGTAGGAATTTAATAATATCCTTAACTGCTATAATAAAGATAGCCTATACTATTATATAGCCTGGAAATACTATACACTAAGCTAGCAACCCGCGAAAGACCTTAAAGGACAAGACGCTGCCTTTTTAAAATACTATATAAAAAACCCTAACAAGCCCAGCCTACCTGCCTAGGTTAAAAAAAGGAAAATAACTAATTAACTAGACCTACAATACAGTAGCCGTTTATAACAAAATTAATATAATAAAAGGATTAAAATATATATAGTCTTAAAATAGCTATTTAAAGGTAAATAAAGTTTAAAAGGGGGGGGTACTATCACAGCACCAAACCTGCCCTCTAATAACTTATTAGCATTATATATATCCTTACATAATAGCTTAGTCCTATACCTCCGAACCATATTCTTATAGCTTCTTGCCTTATTTAAGGCATAATAAAAATATTACCTTAACCTGCTGTTCCGTGTACTGTAATAATAGGAATCATGCTTTAAATAAAACTATAAAGCTATAGTTAAATAATATAAAATTTAAAGATACTGTAAGTTATTTAATTATTATATTTATAATTAAAAGTAATTAATCATTTCCTTTATATACCCTAATAGCTATAAAACTATAAATAAAGTAATATATTAAAGGAAAACGCAGCTTATTTGTTTATTTGTTTGTTTTATTATTTATATCTATTAAGTAAACTAGTTATACAAATCCCTTATAGGCAATAGGATATTAGGAGCTAGCGGCTTACGCCGCTGTTCACTAAGTTTTGATTTATAAAGGAAAAAGGGTTAAACTAGGTAGTATTAATCTATTTCCGCTAAAGGAGGACTATAAAGGTCCGCTTCCTCTATTAGTTTTTAAAAGGCCCTGCTTTTTATAGGTTTAAGTAGGTAAAAGAAGGGGGTCTCTTTTAAGGGGATATCTAAAAGGAAAGGCTTAACTATTCTATATTCTGTAAAGTGGCCTTACCTTTTTAGTTTACTGCATTTGCAGATAAACTCTCTATTATATCTAAAGCGTTTATAGTATTCCTGGAAATCCCTATATCCCGATTTTTCTGCTAAAAGCCTATAGAGGATAAAGTATAGGAGTTTAAGCTTTAAGGGGAGGCTAGGGCTTTAAGTCCCTACCGTTTATAGCCCTCTAGGGTCTTATTAAGCTAGTCCTATTCCTTTATCTCTACAACTTCTTTTTTAATCTATCTTTTAATATATATAATTATAGCCTAGTTTTATAGTATAGCAGGGAGGGCTGCACTTTACTTAACTAAATAGTCAGCCTATTTATTGCCTATAATATCTTTATATCCTAAAACCTATAAAATAATAGTCCTATAAGGCAAGATATTTTATACTAGTTTCTGGAAGTATATATATACTCTTTATATAAATAGTAAAGGCTTACTAAACAGCCTATTAATAATTAATAAGTTATTTAAAAAAAAGAAAGCTATTTAAATTATATAGTCTTCCTTTATACGTCTAGCTATTAACTCTATAGCCTTTAAAGTAGCCTATACCTTTATATTATAAACCTTTATATTATTAAAGCGTTTAATATTTATAGTTACTTTTACTTTATAGTAGGCAACTGCTCCCTAGCCTATATTCCCTTTTATTTAAAACCTATTAAAGTAGGCTAAAACTAAATAAGGGGGGAGGGAGTTAATTAACTTTAGGTATTTCTTTACTGCAGCTAGTTTACTTATACTTTTTAAGTCAGGACTAGGGAGAATATATAGGGACTTTTTAGCGAAAAGGGTAGGTTTAATGGTTCTGCTAACTAAGGTAATAGTGCGCTAAAGTTTAGTTTATAATAGTTAAGGAGGGAGTTTCTTATTAATATATTAACTGATTAGGTAGTTTTAATCTAGTCCTGCAAATCTTACTGCGCATTTAAGTTAGGCTTATATTACGGCAACGCTAGCTATAGGGACCCTTAACTCTCTATATAGGATAGGAATACTTATAGTCTTTTAGATTAAAAGGACTGCTTTTACTGTAGTTTTAAAGGCTTTATTTATTTTATTTATTAGGCTGGATACTTTTATATTTACCTGCTTAATAAGGTTAATTTACAATTATTATTTATATCCCAGCTATTATACTTTTATCCTATATAGGGTAATAAAGAGGATATAAGCCTTTATAGCTTATACTATAGCTTTAAAAGGTAAGCCTTTTTAAATTTTATTAAGTGATTTAAAAAAGTTAAAGACTTTATATACTTTACTTGCAAGCGTTTTTATATATTTTTTAAAAAAGAGTTTTAAGTTAAAGT
Source organism: Mycogone perniciosa (assembly GCA_025331125.1). NCBI lineage: Eukaryota > Fungi > Ascomycota > Sordariomycetes > Hypocreales > Hypocreaceae > Mycogone > Mycogone perniciosa. The sequence goes on from JAOALB010000139.1 coordinate 5,959, forward strand.
AAACCTTTAGCTATTAAATATCCTTTTTAGGCTAGACTGGTTTTCCCTTTATTATAATGCCTTTTTTATAAATCTGGCCTTTTATATAGTAGAAGTGCAGTAGTTCGGCTTTAGTGTAGTTAAAGGATATTGCATTTTTTACTCCTTACTTTAGTATTTTATTAAGCGCCTACTGTATAAGGGTGGCTGTTTCTTAGGTAGACCCCTTTATAATAAATATAGCAATATTGTTAGTATACCTGAAATGAGATTATTAATCTTTAAGCTGGAGGATTAGGCTAAAGTATAGTATTAATATAATAAAGGAGATAAAGGATTTTTATAAGGCACTGTATTTAAAGGTAAGGTTTAGTAAGTTAATCCTGTCTCCTTTATAGATAGAAGCGGTTTTATTGCTTATAAAGGACTCTAAGTATTTTATAAACTAGACGGGCTATCTTTATTGCTTAAACTATAAGACTAGTTTATTCTTTATAATAATATTAAAGGCCTTAGAGATATTAAAGGTAAATAAAGTTGCGACCTCCCTTTTATTTAAAGCAACTTTAATATTATAAATTAAGTAGGCGATTAAGTTTATAGCTGCTCTTTTAAAGAGGGCTTTAAAGTATTATTTTAAGAGGATTTTATATTTAAATGCTAAAAGGGATATCCTTTTAATAAATAGTCTTTTAAAGCCTTTTCCTATATAAAACAGCAGTAAAATAAGTCTAAAAGCTTTATAGTTTATATAGTCGGGTTTACTAAGCTTAAAGATAATAATAATTTTAGTATTTTTAAAGGGGAGGGGGTAATACTTTAACTTTAAGTAGCCTTTAAAAAGGTTTATAATAAACTTTTTAATAGCGGGCTATATATAGTGTAAAAGGGTAACTGATATACTATCCGCGCTAAGTATAGTATTCCCTGCTTTAATTATAGCCTTTTTTGCCTCCTCTTTAATAACTGTTTTATTTTATAGTATTTAGGGGTTTTTTAATGCTTAGGGTTTTTATAGGTTTTTAATATTTCTTTCAGCTCCCTTTTACTGCAGTAGGTATTCTTTAAAAAAAGCTGTTTACTCTTTAAAGTCTAAAATACTCCTATCGCTATTTATTAAAGGGGGGGGTTAGAAATAGTCTATAGCTTTACGCTATTTAATTACCTCCTAAATGCCCTTGCCTAGGCTGGCTTCAGCTATAATTTTATCTTAATGGTTGCGTTTTTTATATTTAATAGTATTATATAGTATTTTCCTTGCCTTAAACTATTTATTAGTTTTAAAGGGCGCCGCGATATAAGCCAAGTAGGCTGTCTAGTAATCTTTATCCTATTAAAAGGCGCTATATCTATTTTAATATCTCTTTTTGCCTACTAACTATATATAATCTATAAAAAGTCTTTAAAGTACTTATATAGCTGTATTTAAGTCTCCTGTAGTTAGATTAGTTGCGTTTACTTTTAAAAGGAGCTAGGTATATATATATATTAGCTGGCTAAACCTTTATAGGCTTTTAAAAAGGATATATTTCTTTCCTATATCAGCTATCGGCTAAATAAAGCTTAAAATTATAATAGTAACTGTATAGTAGTCTAAGCCTATATTTAGGTTTTTTGCAATAGTTATCGATATAGGGCAGTTAAAGAAAATAAAGTTAATACATTTTCTAGAGTTATTTATAAGGGCGTCTATAAAGGCTAGGATTAGGTTATACCTATCCGCTTATTTAGCTAGTCTATTGCCTGCAGCGTTTAAAATTTAGCCTAATTGCTATATCTAGTATAATATATCAAAGTCTCTTATAATAATTAAATTTAAAGGGGGCTAACCTTACCTTTTAAAAGTTTCTATTATAGTATTAAAGGTAGCCTTATAGTAAATGTTAATAATAATATAGCTGCAGGCTTTTATTTAATAGACGCAATTGCTTTTTAGTTTTAAAGGCGAAAGTTATTAGTATAGTAGATTTAGTGATTTTTTAATATATATAAAGATAAAGGGTTTAGTCTCCCTCTAGTTATTAAATAGGTTAAATACTTAAAAGTTAAAGTAAGATTTTATCTGTCTCTTAAATAATATAATATCCTAATAAATCTATAGCTTTTAAATAAATATAATATTAAAGCTGTTTTTTTAAGCCAGTAAAAGGGCTATATTATAATACTATCCCTGTTTTCTTATATTAGCCTAAAAGATTTTTAGGCTAGAGTTCTTTTAGTAGTTTCAATAAAGTCTATTATTTATAGATTAAACTTATAGGGTTTATTTCTTTTAAGGGATTCCTTTAAAGCGTTATCTATAAAGTTGTCTAGATTAGTAACCTTTACTGCAGAGCAGGCTAGTAAACTTTCCTTTAATAAGCTATTAAGGATATTTATTAAATTGATTTTATTTTAAAGGGGCTTTATTGCGGGGGCAGGGGGTATTATCCTGCCTAGAAAGAGGGGTCTTTAAATTTAGGCCCTAAGAGTAGTAAAAGATCTGGCTAGGGCGGCCTAAAAAGCTCCTCCCCTAGATATACTAAGATTAGGCTTAAGGGCAGGGGGGCTAAGGTTTTTTTTTTAAAATTCCTAAGTCCTGAGTTCTTTAATGCCCTTAAATTATTCTTTAATAGTATATACTTTTACGCTATTTTTAATAGTTAAGTATATATAGCAGTTTAAAGTATCGGATTAGTAAAATTTAAAGCAGTTAATATATTAAGTAAGGTTATTGCAGTTTTTATTTCTATTAATATATTAAAAGGCAGGTTTACTGCACTTTTTGCAGCGCGCAGTTTTAATATACCTTTAAGGATTATAAAAGCTAAGGCATTTATTATATTAAATTACCTATACCTTTTAAGTCTGGAACTCCGCTAAGGCTAAGCAGTTAAATAGTTTAAAGCCTATTTTAACTTCCTCTTTAAAAGAGATAAAGTAATAGCAGGTATTAATAGTCTCGCTAAAAGGGGCCTTTTAATAAAAGACTAAGGGTTTTTTAGACTTAGCGCTCTTTTAAGCTTTAATTAAGACTAGCGCGTTAATAGGGAAAGTGCTTAAAGTATCAGTATAGTATTTAAGAACGCTTTATATAAGAAAACTCCTTTATATATATACTTTTTTAATCTTTAAACTACTAGCCTTTACAGTTAAAGTTAAGGCAAAGATTTTTTTTTTAATATTTTCTATTTTAGTTTAAAGTATAAACTTAGACTTTATTTTTTAAAAGTAAATAATATCTTTGCTTTTAAAGTTGCTAATTTTAATAACCTTTTACTTAGCGCTAATAGCAGTAATCTTTTTCTAGCTATAATTTAAGGGGACTTAGAGGAAGATTTTATTATTAGTCTTTAAAGTAGTTTTTGCCTGTTTTTATTTATTTTTATAAGCAATAAAGGCTAGCCCGCTATTGCTTTAAAGGGAAGGTTTATTTCTATTTCCTTATATCGAGGAGTTTTTATTTATACCTATAGCTGCAATTATAGCCTATATAACCTATTTTAGGCTATTAGCTAGTAAAGGGGTTCCTGCGCTAGTTTTATTTAAGGGCTGAGGCTTAATATACTGTTGTTTGTTATTTTAGCGGGGCCTTTTATTGACTGATTAGATAGTTAATAGTTAAGCAGGAGGGAAGTTCCTGCCCGATTTTTCAAGGTCTATAAAGGCCCTTAGGGAAAAAAGGTTTTTAAGGGTATTAGAGAGGGCTTTACTCGCCAGTATAGCTGCTAAGAAATAGTGCTTTCTTTAATATTTAGCTAGATAATTATTAATAGCTTAGGCTACTAAAAGTAATACTTCCTGCCTAGCCCTTTAAATTAAGTTAATTTCTTTAATTTAAGTAAAGATTTTAGGTACTGTATTTAACTACTTTCTATTTATAAAGGTAAAGGCTTTTATCAGCCTGCTTTAAAGGGAAGAAAAGAGGCTTTTTTAAGTCCCTTTTAAAAAGAGAGAGACGCTAGGTTTTAAGTTAGAATTAAAATTAAGTCTAGGGACGTCAGTTTCGATATATTTATCGTTAATGCAGCGTTTTTTAAGCGTAAATAAAAGGACTGTAGTCTCCCTTTACCTTAGGAGTAAAAGGGTGCCCTTTTTCTCGAGTCGCTAAAGTGCTGCCTGCCCGGCAGCAGTAAGGTTTAGTTATCTTTAGTTTACTTAAAGTCTAATAGCATTCGCTATCTTTCTTTAAATGCCTAGGAGGGGCGAGAGAGTATTATTAGGCTTGTTTTTCTTAATAGCTACTTAAGAGGTTATAGAGTTTTGGTAAGTAGGCACCTAAAAGGTAGGGTACCTGTAAGTATAGGAGGGAAGCTTGAAAACGCAGCTTATATTATATTAAACTAAATCTATTTATTTATCTTTATAGTTTTATACTTTCCCAATTTAATAGTTACTTAAATCAATAATTAACTTTTCTTAAGTAAACTAGTAAAAAAGAGTGTAAATCTATTAAATATATTAATTACCGTTATAATAAAACTATATTTCTTTACTAATATATTACTTATATTAACTATATTATAAATTAATAGTTAAATATAATACCAATAGTTAATTAGTTTTTAAAATCTTATATATTCAAAGATTTCAGTAATTATTATATATATAGTCTAGCTTATATAATAGTAAAGGACCTTTAAAGTTTTTAGTTTCTTAAAATATTTATTTTAATATTTAGTTTAATGCCGCTACCTTAAACGTAATAATATAAATTAAAAGGCTTGAAAATAAAGCTAATTTAACTTAGAAAACGTTAATTAATATACTTTATTTAATCCTAAAAACAGTAATTAACTTAGCTTTAATTAACCTAATTTATACTATATCCCTAATTAGGAATTTATCCCTAATAGTAGTTAAGACAATAAAAATAACTATAATTTTAATTTTAATTTTAATCTTTATAAGGGTAAATATTATAATAATAATACCGTTAATAATAAAATAGATTAAACCTACTATAGTAATAAAAGCTATAGTTAAGGGAACTAAAGGATAGATTGTGTTTTTGGGAGGCAGTATTTAATATATATAAATAGTGTATTGTCCTTTTCCTTCCTTCCTTCCCTGTTTATCTGCATTTTGTATGTTATACAATATATAATTTAATTATTTATTAATTTCTCCATATTAAATAATCCTCTCTTAGCAATTTTACGTCCCTTCCAAATAGAAACGTTACTGTAATTCTGGGTTAATGCTTGTAGATCAGCCCAATTGGCTTATCCATAATTCCATACCGTTACATACAAAGAACGCCAAACAGACTCCAATGCCTATAAGATCTCAAAGGAGCTCAATGTGGTTCATTAAAAATGGTGTCATTGACCATGGACCTTTTGACTACGCGAGATTAACCATTATTAACATTTGGAAAATACTCTTCGACCTTAATATGTCTCCACCAGACTTACCAAGCCTTTGGTATCTGTCCCAAAGGCGAATCGAAAGCCATACTCCATAAATTGTCAACAGTATCAAGGGCCGCATCAGAAATCAAGTTAACTGGCCTGTAATCCGATACAAGAATTTTAATATCAATAGTGATAAGAAGTCGTTGTCTCGTTTGTGCCCCGTAGCGTCTTAGTTAGTAAAATGTCGTGATGCAAGCTAGGGGCTTCAGGCATCTCAATTTCAATGCCAACTATACTTCGTATTCATCTCCAGTAAAACATGCCTATAGAGGTTTGTTCCCTAATCTTTTATGCCTTTTCTGGCTAGCCCATTTTAATACCTGTGGAAGTAGTACTCCGTACGGGGTACTCGTTGGCGTAATCATTACTCGTACAAATAAGAGTGAAGATGCTTAACGACGGTCCACCGCGTGTTCCCCGTACTAGTTTTAGTTATCATGCGGTCGTCGCGTAACGCGGTTCCATAGTTACCCATCGGCTCGCCCGTTTGGGGCCAACTTTCGCGGAAGCTTGGCCGTTGCCGCAAAAGCCGATGGGTAGTCCGAACACATCACTGGGGCGTTCGAGGCACCAGACGTCCACTCAATTCCACGGTGTCCTATGTGTTTTTTGACTTGGCCCCCCATCCTAATTGGTTTCCCATCCAGCCATTTTATCATAGAAGGAGAACGTCGCGCGTTCTGTTTCACCTAACGTAAGTCCACTGACTCGCTTGCATATCTGATTCAAATGATTCCAAAAACTAGACCGACATTATCCGACAGGTTGCTGGACTTAAACTCATTCTGCCATGTCGGATCGTGTATACAGTTTCGCTTATAGGATATACATCTCAATTCATTACCCTCATATGCCATAGCTTTCAAATTTCATCAAGTCACAACCTGCAACTTACAACCGAGACGATCCTGTTTCTGCCCTTGGTAGTGGCCGTGACCGGTCTGGCAGTCATCACGTCACCCACATCTCTGAATATAGGTCACTAGCGTGCAATACTGTTCCCAAGTGTCCATTATTCCTCACCTCATCCACTTTTACGAGGATGTGTATTCTTTAACCTGTCTGGGAGAGTCATCAATTCTGTAAAACTTGAACGTTCAGTACGAGTACTGAGACATAGGGGGCGTCCATGTACTAGTGCTGCGTCCATTGTAATCAAATTGAGTCCGCAACCCATGCTTTCGTTATGAGAGGTCTCGGCTATATCACGTGGTCCATAATCTGTATGCCTATCATAACGCAGCGTGAACAACAAGATACTCTCCACAATACTCATACCAGCTCTAACATCAAATGGCGATTGGACGAGGCCATAACCAGCCAGATGACCAGGCTCGCCGTAGCATTCAAGATATCGAATATTTGGATGGTCATCAAGAAGTCTATATCGTGCCATCGGCTTGAGAAGAGGTATTTAGATAATACGCCGTTCTATCCGTACGATAAGACCGATTGTCACGTAGACCACGTTCTCAAGACGGGCTACAATGTCCACACAAAGCTTCGGCGCTAATTGTATTACGCCCAATGTACAATTCGGGTTAATTGATGAGCAGTCAGCTCAGATAGATATCGCAGTGTAAACCGTTATACCAGACCAGCAAAAGTGAAGTATACACCTCAGCAATTGTAGCTAATAGTGTATGTTATATTGCATTTGACACAGTGTTTGAGCATGTGTTTGACATAACTGCCAAGCCTTCGAAACCTTGACATTATTTTGTCCATGCTTGTTCCTCTCTTTTTAGTAAATGCGGGTCTAACAATTGAGATGGGCTCATCAAAACATAAAGATCAGTCTGGACGCGTATGGCCCGAGGCTAGTGCCTGGCCACAATTTCTGTGTATAGGGATAGTTGCTATGACAATTATTATAGCAGAAGAGAGGCTATCGCCAAAGGATTGGTGGTCAGCACCAGTCAGGTGTGGCGTCAGACTTTGCACCACTAACGGTGACTTTGGGGGGATTATTGAGGTGATAACCAACGATTGTATCTTTACTAACCGGGCGGATGTTCTATGGAATTTACTAGTAATCTGTATGAATATGAAGGCATAGAACCTGTTTTGTCTCAAAGGATAAGACTGCATAGTAGTGGCAAGGGCTGTATGCAATATGTAGACGGCTAATGATGGGAAATTTCTATATATCTGTGGAATTACTTTTTTGAAGATTCACTAAAAGTATTATGTAAGTATATGTACGACCTATACAAGTACCTGTCTACCTTAAGCTACTGTCGATTTTAACGCAGAAGATGGCGTGAGAGTATGAATAGCTGGAGCTACTCTCGTTATTAGAACTAGCTATTATTTGTGCAGTGGGATATAACCTATAGAACACAACATTCGTACGAGGGCCTCAATGTGACCCCTTCGTTATAATGCCGTAATCATATCGTATTCGAGTCTTAGGCCTAACTGTCGCTAGATGGTCAGGAAGTGGCGGAGCATGCCGTTGGAATAAGCTAATTCCCCGTGATGTAGATCTATTCCCAATATTGATACGACTACATCGCAAAAGGTACGAAGTACTCCGTACATGTTGGCGATTTGTCGCATCAGTCAAAAGGGGGGGCTGCATTCCTCAAAGAATATGTGATATGTAAGGAATCTAACTACCTAAGTATAAGAAATAATAAGAAGGAAAAACTGAAAGAGAAATGAAATTGTAAAAATGTAGAAGGGATACACTAAGAACCCTTTCCAGAACGAAACGAAAAGGTTATCCAACAACCCATTGTCTCCCACCATCAAATGTCATCCATCTCTACCTCATATTTGAGCGATGGAATACCTCGCGTTTCGGCCCCGCCATATTGAACACAGAACGACCTCCAAGGGATGACTGAATAAACCCGATGTCTATGAGATAGCCAACATTCCTCCTAACGACCTCGCTAAGCCGTGCATTCTCCTCGGAGGTAGGTTTCAAGTGTTGCGGAGGTGTATTGCCAGTGCCAACGCGACCTAGGAAGTGTTGAACGGGCCAAAGAGGATGTGACTCGCCCACTTTCTCCATATGCTCCAAAGCAGCTCGAGTCCATTCACTCCAGGGAAGTGAACGAAATTTGACACTGTCTGGACTCAGACCAGTGCGAATAATCTCTTCTTCGATAAGATGCCAAAACTTAGGCACTGTCAAACCGCTCTGGATGTCAACAAAGGTGTTGACTGGATTGGGGGTGTCGGGATTATCTGGAGAATCCAAGGTGATCTGATGAAGAATTGAAGATGCTATACTGGCTGAATCTTCAAAATAAAGCCAGTGGTCTTGAGGTTCTGATGGATAAGCCCCAATTGCAACCGCCGTAGCAACAACACGCCAGATATAATCATCAGTGTTCGCGACACTTTGAATTCCTGAACCAAAGACAGCTCCAGGCTTTACAATAGAAACGCGATTCTGCTGTCTCAATTGGGTGATTTGGGTGGTCGAGGAGCTTTCAAGTTGCAGCAGAGAAGATGTTGCGACTTCATAAACCACACTCTCGGCCAAGAACTTGGTCCGTACATAACCGGTTCCCGCCTTTGACAGTTCAATGGCTGCCACTGCTTGGTTGGCTTGAGTGTCGACAAGCTTGACACCACCAGATACGTAGACAAACTTTGCGCTGCTTGAAGAGGTGGCAGCAGCTAACAGGTCCACTGTTGAGTCGACGTTGGCGGAACGTAGGGATTCGAAATCAGCATGCCAGTTAACAACGGCACCATTGTGAACGATTGCATCAATGCTTGTGTCCGAGGAACTGAATCCAGAGAGTTGTTTCCATTGTTCAGAAGAGAGACCCAGGCGAGTCAGAGATAAATTTCCTTTCCAGATTTCCAGCTTGCTCTTGTGATGTTGATCTAAGGTTGACCACCAACCAGCAATCTGGGCGGCTTTCTCGATGCGTTTGAAGCCTTGCTCAATAGACTTTCCTCGGACGAGAGCAACAACTCGCTTGACACCAGGTGATGCCAAAAGCTGCCGTAGAATCTCGGTTCCTAAGAAACCAGTAGCACCCGTGAGGAACACTGATGCGTGCTTTGGGAGAGCAGTATTGGGTTGGTGCAACCACTCAGGTGAACAGGCTTTTCTGCTCAAAGCCTTTATTTCCCCAGCAAGGTCAATCTTTACCACGTTTGTTGATTGCTCCGTGACGGCTGAATCAGATGTTTCTGTTGACTTGGAGGATTCGATGGCGGATGCAATTTTTGCAATCGTCGTGTTCTTGCCGATGAAAAGTCCCATATCCAAGGCAACACTGTACTGCTGTCTGACTCGCTTGGACATGGTAATTACGCGAATGGAATCACCACCAAGCTGGTAGAAGTCATCATCCACTCCGATGACTTCCTCTTTCATATGGAGAATGTTTGCCCAAAGTGTGCGAATACTGGCTTCAAATGAAGTAGAAGGCTCCCGGAATTTCGAAGATTTAGCAGTAGAGCTGCCCTCCGAACCTGAATCGGTTGATATGATGAAGTATAGTTTGAGATCAGAGCTCGATAGAGATCCCATGAGCTCTCGCAACGCCTTGCGATCAATCTTGCCCGATGAGTTCTTGGGCATATGTGTTACGGGAACGAAATACCTCGGGACCATGTAAGCCGGCAAAACCGTTCCAAGTTCTAATGAAAGGTCACAGAATTTCAGGCGAAGAGCATCCGTCATCATCAACATCATGACTGGTGTTTCCTTTGCGCAATTAATTCCGGTGTAGTTGAAGGTAGCGACCAGCGCCTCGCGTCCATCTTCGCGGAGTAGATCAACAACAACATGATCTACACTTCCCTGGAGAGTCTTTGCGGTTTTGAATTGGTGCTCAATCTCGCCAAGTTCAATTCGTTGTCCGTGAAGTTTGACTTGTGTGTCTTTGCGCCCCATATACTGGATCCTGCCATCATCAGTGTATCGTGCGAGGTCGCCGGTCTTGTAAAAGCGCTTGGTGAGTTGGGCTGCCGTGCCGTTAGATAAGCTGGTTTCCATCCAGTCGCTGACGTCGAGCTCAATGAAGGCCTTCTTTGTCGCAGCTTCGTTATTGAGATAGCCTCTGGCCAGACCGGGTCCTTCAAGGAGTAGCTCACCAACACAACCAATTGGCGCGAGTTGCGAAGCGTCATTGGAGTTTACTACCCACAAGTTGAAGTTGGAACCACGTCCAATAACGGCGGGATTATCTGTTACATCCCTGAACTCGGAAACACTGCAGTAAATGCAAGCCTCCGCAGGTCCATAGCCATTCACAACCCTGACATGACCATGCCATGTTTTCAGGTTGTCACGAGTTGGGGCCTCACCTCCCAGTACCAGAGTCTTGAGGCTTGGGACTTCCTCTGGAGATAAGGTGCTGACAACAGAAGGCGTCAGCATGGCGACGTTGGCGCGGCTCTGGGTAATGAATGTTGGTAGACCACTGCCAAGTCGATCACTATCAGAGGGTACGCAGACAGTTCCTCCGAAAGCCAGGGTTGTAAGGATCTCTCCCAGGCTGACATCGAAGGCGTAGTTGGAGAATTGAAGAACCCGAGACTCGGAGTCCAGTCCGATATCTCGCCCATGGCCGATGATGCTGGAGCATAAGGCACGGTGCTCCATAACCACACACTTGGGTTTACCTGTAGAGCCAGAGGTAAAGATGGCATATGCTGCGTTGTTGGGAGTCGATATGTTGGCAACAAATGCTTCCTCAGCGCGGGGAAGTTGTGCGATCAAAGATGATGAAAGAGTTACAATATTGTCTGCCAGGCCATCGCAGGAAACTGCCGTAGAAGGTGAACAAATTACGACGTTGACGCCAGATATGTCATCAACCAAAGTCTTGCGACGGCTGAATGGATGGGTCGGGTCTAGAGGAACAAACGCACCACCAGCTTTCATGACAGCCAGCATGGCGACAATCGTCCACATACTCTTCTCAAAACAAATGGGCACAAAAGTCTCTGGACCAACACCGAGTGTTATGAGATCTGCGGCAAAACGTGAGGATAGTTGTGCAAGCTCGGTATAAGTCAGAGATCCATCCCAAGCATGAATGGCTTCCTTTGCCGGTTCTGATGTGGTAACATGTCTAGAGATCAGGTTATACACGCATTCATCGGCGACTCGAACTGGATGGGCATCATTAACTGCCCAAGATTTGACCTTCGTGACATCGTACTGAGAGGTCAGAGTGATTGATGAAAGGGGTACATCGGTTGGTGAGGATGCAGATGTGAGGAGCTGTGTCACAACATGGGAGAAGTGGTGGCAAATTGCCTCCATTTTCGATGGCGACAAATTGCGCTTGTCGTAAGTTGCAAAGAGACGAATAGACTGAGCTGACTCCAACACACACTGGAACACAAGAGGATAAACGTGATATCGCTGCGTGTTACCAGAGGACGAGGATGTCAAGTCTTGTATGTTGAAGAAGTCAACATTGCCAGTGTCGCTGTTGTCTGCCTCGCTATCGCTGGCCTGTTGGCGACTACCAGGTTGTATGATGAATAGGTTTTGGAAACGGCAGGCCTCCTTTAGTTCGTCGCTCATCTGAGCAATGCTCTGCAACCCCATGTGCTCATAGGGGATCATGGCATTGCTCTGGTGCTGCATTCTCTCCAAGAATTGTCTCACTGTAGCTTGCTTATTGGTGTCGTCTTCACTGTAAATCTGTACTCTGACCGGGAGGGTGCCAATAGTTGGGCCGAGAATTTTCACGATATCCTGCACAGGCGCGTTGCGTCCTGAAACAGTGTTGCCAAACACGACGTCGTCTGACTCAAGATATGCAGACAATACAAGGGCCCAGGTGGCACGGAGAACAGTTGGCAGAGTGACGCCAAATGGCAAGTCTGATTGTAGCGGAAGTGCGACATCATGAGATATCGTTGCGTCGAAACCTTCATCACCCTCAGTATCCTGTGCGTCAACATCGAAGGACATTTTCGGGAAGTGGGAGATGCTAGCATTGGAGAACTGCGAGCGCCAATATGATCTATTTGAATCATCATCTTGAGACGCGTCGAGAACATATTTGACGTAATTGCCGAATGGGGTGGGCTTGATTGCCTCGGTGAGGGTGTTGTTGTAAAGGTTCTTAAGAGTATCCAGCATGATGCCCATTGACCAGCCATCATATATCGAATGGTGGATATCCCAGACGAGATGTGCTTGGCCAGAATTATCATGAATGAGCCTGAAAAATGTGAGAGGCTTTCCAAACCCTGTAGTGGAATTGAACTTGTCTCGGTTCTTCTCAAGGATCAGAGGTAGGGTCGACTCGTTGCCATGAACTTCACTCAAGGTGATCTGTTCATCAAGAACAGCTTGTACAAGGTTATCACCACCGAGAAGGACGATTCGAGTCCGTAGGTTTGAGCAAACGGAATACATCTGGGCCATGGCATCTTTGAAACGCACCAGATCCACATTCTTAGGAAGCGAGAGCGAAAATCTAGCGATATAGGACCCGGGTTGTTTTTCTGCTAGGGCGATAAGACCTTCTTGTAGTGGCGTGCATGGGAACGCATCAGAGATGAGCGTCGCAGCCACTCCGCATTGATCTGCTGCTTCAGCAATCAGAGATTGACAGGAAGCTTCTGAGGGAAGAAGCTCGAATTGGTGGACACTGGATGACGGACATTGGCTGATGTCATCACTAGCCTTTTGATCAACGCACATTGCCATCACCGAAAGCTCGAGATTCGCAAAGACTTCAGACGCTATGAGGTTGATGCCTTCTGCTTGTGCCATTGAGACGAGTTGAATAGTTGAGATTGAGTCACCACCCATCCTAAAGAAATTGTCTTGCCTTCCAATTTGTCGAGTGTCGTCAATGCCAAGTACTTGTGCCCAGAGAGCCCTCAATCGGGATTCTGTCTCCGTGAGAGTGGTGTCATTGCTTCGAGAGTTGGCAATATTTTCATTGATAGACAGTGATGAGAATTGCTCTCCGGAGAGTTTCTCCAGCTCATGAATTAAAGTTGATCGGCTGGGCTCGCTGGTCGAAGGAATAATAGGCATGGCCTTCTCTCTGACCAAAATGAATTCTTGCGGAACCATGTGTTCCTCGACAACAACCGGCAGATCTGCTATAAAGTCGACGACTTTTGAGCGTACACGTCCAGCAAGGGACGAGATAGGAATGAAGAGGCTGTTCTCGATCGAATGCGAAACCTCTGAAAGATCATCATCATTCACAGACAGGAAAGCAGCCAAGCTGCCCTTCGAGGTTCTTGCCACAACGACATGCCTAATATCCTTTGGGAGTGCGGCTTGAATGCGTTGCTCAGTGTTACCGGAATTAATATGACCGACAAATTTGATCATTCCGTCTGAGGCATATTTGACTAGGCACCCAGTTCGGAGGAACGGCTGGGGAGAAATGGCTTCACCCGAAACATGATGCCAAGGAGCCTGTTTCGTGCTATCTGGATCCACAAAGTGCTTGCTAGATTCTTCAGGGTCGTTCAAATAGCATGCTGCCAGTGACGAGCTTTGTAGGATAAGCTCACCAGAACAGCCAATTGGTGCAAGACGCTGATGGTCCATTGGATCGACAATCCAGCATTTAGTGTCACCAACCGGACGGCCGATTGTCCATGGTGTATCGGCCGTGAACTCGTAAAGGGTGTTGAAGGATGCAGTTTCCGGTATACACCAGCCGCAGAGAAGCTTGCGATCTTGTGAGGCACTCTCAGCCCACTTGACGAGATCATCTGATGGGACTTTTATGCCAGCCAGAAGCAGGTTATGAAGGTTAGGAACCTCGCTTGGCTGCAGACGTGAGGCGTCGCGCGGAGACATGATTGCCCAGTTCACATTGGCTTGGTTGATGAACTGCGCGAGACCACTGTCGACTTGGGATGACTGGCTAGGAATGCAAATTGTTGATCCTGCAGAGAGAGGTGCCATGATTTCAGAGATGATGAGAGAGGAAGCACAATTGGACAACTGTGCTACGCGATCATCTGGCTGAAGGCCCAGTCTATGGGAAAGTTGAAGGTGTCCAGCACATCCGCTCTGGTGCTTGATGACGATGCCCTTCATTTGATCTGAAGAATCATCGGAAGGCGTAAACACAACATACGCCACATCACTGGAGGTAATATCGCCACTTGGGGGCTCATCTGCATCGGGGCAGAGAACATCTGCTGAGAGCTCTACTACATTCTCGACCAATGTAGCAAATTCTGCAAGCATGTAGTTGGGCGAGCACAGCACTGTACGTGCTTTAGTGTCGACAACGATCTTTTCGATTTGCTCGCCATCGGCTGCCTGGTCAAAGATCACAAAGGCGGCTCCAAGTTTATTGACAGCGAGAATGGACACCGGCAGCCAGAAGGAATTTTGCTCATACAGAAGGACAAGCTCACCACGCTGCACCAGACCGTTTCTATGAAGGTAGTTTGCCAAGCGGTTAGCAGTGGTATCAAGTTCTTTATAGGTCAGATCGCCGTCCCATGAGTGCACAGCCAGGGAATCTGGGTGGATTGAGGCTTGCTTCTCGACCAGTCCATGCAGATACTCAGAGTGGTCCAGACCAGATTGGTTATGATCTCTTGTGTTCCAAGCAATTGCCATTCCAATATCCATCTTTCCAGCCAGCGACAAGTCACCGACTTTCTTGTCCTCGATAGAAAATTGGAGCAACTGATGGACGATATGCTCGTATTGTTCCGTAAGCATGAGAAGCTGTGCCTCATCCAAGTAAGCAGTATCGTAAATGAGGTGCAACTGGACATCTTTATCGGACATGTGGCCCTGTACAACGAGTGGATAGGTGAAATAATTGCTCAGACCAGGCTGATCAGCCTCTGATGAGGCATCATCACCACTAACGAGTTTCATCAATGCCCCATCATCCACTTGACTTTGACCTGTGGCGGCGATATGCTTGGGTTGGATGACCAGCAAAGTCGAGAAGTCTACTGCTGCCTTCGCACTCGCACTCAAACGTGCGATCCGCTGTAGACCAAATTGTTCATGGTGAACCATCTCAGTAGCTTGACGCTGAACGCTCTTTAAGTAATCGGCAACCCGCTGTTTCTTGTCTAGACGGATGCGGATGGGTACCGTTGCAATAAGCGGACCGGCCATCTTCTCGATACCAGGGACTGGTGCCTGACGACCAGAGACTGTGGCACCAAAACAAATATCCGAGGAATTATCAGAGTATGCTGCGTGAACGAGGGCCCAGGCAGCGCGGAGGACGGTTGCTCGCACCACTCCTGTCTTGTTGAAGTCAGGGAAGTTGATGGTTCGAACAACAGTTCTGGCCGCAGACTGCTTCGACTTCGGTAGTGAAGGAGGGAATGATGCCCTTGTGGCCTGGTGGAGCTGTGTTGTCCAGTAGTTGGATGATGAATCATTGTCCAGGCCCTTGATGTATCGAATGAAACCCGAATATGGGACTAGGGCCGATGAACCGTTAGTAGTGTCGGAAGAGGCTGTAATACGTTTATATGTAGCATCCAAGGCTTCCAATATGAGTGTCATGCTCCAGCCGTCATATACAGAGTGGTGGATATCCCAAACGAAGTAATAATCATTTTGAGAATCACCCTGTTGGTAGTCTTTTCCTCTCACAATAGCGTGCCGACTGAGCTCAGAGCCATAAGTCATGTTCATCTTTTGTGTCATTCTCAGGTATGTCATCAAGTCCATCTCATCGGTCGCCTGCCAGTATTCGTCACTCTTGGTAACAGTCTGCACAGCCTTGCCATCTAAGAGTCTGACAATTCTAGTACGCAGATTGGGGCACATGTTGACCACTTCCTCCCATGCCAGCTTGAATTCCTGAACATCGATGCGGGAGTGAAGACTGTAAATGAAGCGAGCGATGTAAGAACCTGGCTGCTTAACTGAAAGAGCCATCAGACCCTCCTGAAGAGGCGTGCAAGGATAAGTATCCTCGATTTCACAATCATGTGGCAGACCGCACTGCTCTTGGATGATGGGAATAAGCTCATCGATTACCACGGTAGAGGGCATCAATGCCCAAGGTTCAGGTGCGAGGGATCGTGAGGAAGTAGCCAGGTCATCCGAATTGTCGATGAATTGTGCCGCCTCAGCCACCTTCAATAACCGTGGGTCGTCAAAGATATTTCCAACAGAAATGCTAACATCGTGTTCCCGGGCAATCGTGGTCAACCTGATAGCAGCAATGGAATCACCACCAAGGGCAATAAAGCTATCGTCTCTTCCAATGCTGGCAGTGGGCACATCCATTATCTCTGCCCATATTTTCTGCAAAAGACTTTCCATGGGTGTCTCTGGAGCACGCTTGAGGCTGTCAACGAACGAATAGCGCATCAGCATATCCTTTGACATTTGCAATGCTATATCGCGGAGCTTGTTACGATCGACCTTTGTTGAGGTGATGAACGGCATGTAGGCGCATGGAACAAATACAGTGGGCACCATATATCGCGGCAAGGCGGCGCCAAGCTGGCCGATCATGGCTGCGATTCGAGCCTGCAAACTTGGTATGACAGGCAGAACCATGTCCTCGGCAACCACACTGAGATCTGGATCAAGATCAACGCCAGCAGTCTTGGAATCATATGTCTCGCAGAAGAATGCAACAAGCTTAGCACTAGCGGAGCTGGATGAGTTGTTCACCAACACGACAACTACCTGTGGTGCATTATCGAGACAGCCACGAACGTGATGCTCAACTTCGCCAAGCTCGACTCTTAAGCCGCGAATCTTGACTTGAGTATCTTTTCGACCACAGAATTCGATCGTGCCATCGGGGTTGTAGAACCCGAGGTCTCCGGATTTGTAGAACCTGCTCCAGTTGGGGTCAGTTCGCATGGGCGCCCAGTCTGGAAGCATATCTCCAGATATGGTCGTTGATTGTGTCTTTGCTGGGTCAGAGAGGTACTCTCTGATGATGGTAGGGCCTTGGATAACAATCTCGCCAATGCAGCCAGCAGGCAACCGTCGATGTGGATTTGTCGCGTCCACGATCCAACAGAAGCAGCCTACGGGCTTTCCAACTGTCACGGATGACTCGTCGAGTGATTTCCACTCCTGTAAGGTACTGAAGACGCAGGTCTCTGCTGGGCCCCAGCCATTTATCAGGCGTACTTTTCCAAACCAGGTTTCCAAAATATCTCGTCCGACAGCTTCACCAGCTAGCAACAAGAGTTCCAGGCTGGGGACCATATCTGGAGTGATGGTCCGCACAAAAGCAGGAGTTAAGAATGCCCAATTGATGTTCTTTGTGCGAATAAAGTCGGTTAGTTTGTTCATTCTGTCATGTTCAGATGGCACACAAAGGCAGGCGCCTGTGATGAATGGGGCGATGATCTCCCCAATACAAAGATCGAAGACGAATGCTGCGAACTGTAGCATTCTCACATCTGGAGTCAATCCCAGACGCTTCACAATGGCAGTCTGGCTTGTGGCTACTGCGCGATGCTCCATGACAAAACCTTTAGGTGTACCGGTGCTGCCAGATGTGAAGAGGACGTAAACAGTGTTGTGAGGCTTCACATCAGCAGGCGGCGGAATGCGGCTGTTGACGGTCGGGTTCGGGGTCACCTCATCAGCAAGAAGCTGCTCATCAAGCTCTGCAGTAACATCAATGATTGTTTCAATGAGTCCGTCGAGCAGATGCTTCTGAGCAGGCGATACAAGGGCAAGCTTGGCCTTGCTCTGAGAAATAACCTGTTGGTGGCGTGTTGTTGGGTGCGACGGATCAAGAGGCGCCCAGGCGCCACCAGCTTTATTGATAGCCAAGATGGACACGAAATACCAGATTGACTTCTCAAAGCAAACGTGGACCAAGGTTTCGGGTCTCACACCATGCTGGTGGTAGAGTAGATGAGCAAGTCTGTTTGCAGCAGTGTCGAATTGCTGGTATGAGAAATTTCCATCCCAAGCCTCGATCGCTGGAGCGTCTGGTCGCAGGCGAGCCTGATTCTGGATCAAAGTGTGAATACAAGTATCTTGGATGGCTGGAGGATCTTCGTGATTCCAATCAGCAAACTGCTTCACATCTTCGGGACTGGTTAAACTGAGCTGCGAAAGAGTCAATGGCGACACATCTTGCTGTGCTTGCGGTTCAGCAGCATTCTCAACAAGCTGCCTCACTGCTTGCTTGAAGTGACCAAGGATCTGCTCTATCTGGACCAAGGAGAGAACCGAGGAGGCATAGGTGACTGTAACGCCAACCTCTCCATTGCCCGCTGGCAAGTGGCACTGGAATACCAGGGGATAAGTGAAGAAATCTCTCTCCCCACCGTCTTCATCTTCGCCTTTTTGTCTCACTTGCGTCAGCAAAGGTTCGTCTTTCACAAATTCGTCACTTTGGGCCGCAAGTTTGGGGGGCTGAACAACCAACAACGTGCGGAATTCGGAGGCCTTTCTTGCATCCTCACTAAGCTTGGCGATATTCTGCAGTCCAAATTGTTCATACATAATCATGTCATTGCCCTGTGACTGCATTTCTTGAAGGTAGGCCGCTGCTGTAAGTGAAGGATCAAGACGAACACGAACCGGGAAGGTCGTGACAGCGGGACCGACGATGCCTTCGATACCATTGACAGGTGCACTTCTTCCAGACACAGTAGTGCCGAAAACAATGTCTTCAGCACCGCTGATGCCATCTCCGCCTGCATGAGCAGAGATCACAAGAGCCCAGGCGGCCCGTATGATCGTTGCCTGTGTCACTGACACAGACATCGAGGAGCGAGCTCTTGAAGTGAGTGAAGGCATTTTAAAGGTTGCCCGCAAGGAAGCATCCGTGCGACACTTTCGATCCATTGACTGACTCAGATTCGAGCGAGGAAAGCTTGTCTGTTGAGCGCCTTGCAAAGCCCATCGCCAGTACTCTGCACCTCCATCACGAGAACGCTCAGCATGCGCAACGAAGTGGGAGTAAGGAGTGTGAGGAAGCAAGGCTTTGTTCTCCTCAGCGTAGTTGTAGGCTCTCTGAAATTTGTCGCGGACAAGATCCAATGACCAGCCATCGTAAACAGAGTGATGGACGGTCCAGACAAAAATTGTCTCGTTCGTCTTGGATGAGGTCAACAGTCCGTACCGGGACAGAGAGGTTCCATATCCCATGTTGATTTCTTTGTCCTTTTCCAGATACTCAAGCAGGCTTTCATTGATGTCGATGTAATCATTTTCAACAGTCGTCCAGAGCACAGGTTCGCGCAAGACCACCTGAATGGCACGGCCATCAGCTAGTGGAACAATGCGAGTTCGCAAGACAGGAAGGTCCTCGATGACCATCTTCCAGGCAGACTTGAGGCGGTTGATATCGGCATGATTAGCAAGGCGGAAAGGTATCCGCGCTATGTACGTTCCAGGCTCCTTGGCTGTCAGAGCCATCATGCCCTCTTGGAGCGATGTGCAGGGGTAGGCATCTTCAATTTCATAAGACGAGTAAAATGGGGGGCTTAATGCTTTCTTCACTAGCTCTTGCATGGAGCCAAAAGGAATAATATCCTGAAGCAAGGAGAACGGCTCAATGACTTCATTCATGGCTCCGGTTGCACCAATGGACGACCGCTCTTCACATGCCTGAGCCACGTCTTTGAGCTTGGGGTGCTTGAAAATAGTGGCGACATCGAGATCAAGATCGAGATCTCGGGCTGCAGTAACCACACGGATTGCTGAGACTGAGTCGCCTCCTATTTGCAGGAACTCGTCATCACGACCAATGGATTCGGCGGATATACCCAGAACAGAAGACCAAAGAGACTGGATCTTCAGTTCCATCGCTTTCTCAGGCTGATTATTCACAGAGCCAACGCCTTCTGAGCTGGTGGAGGAGTACTGGACAAGATTTTCCCAAGAGAGATCCTTTGTCAGTGCTTGCAGGACTCGTTTATCCGTTTTTCCAGAAGTGTTGATGGGAATAGACGTAACCGGCAGGAAAAGGCTGGGGATCATATAAGTCGGCAGCTCGAGTCTCAGCTTCTTGACAATCTCATGGATGGTTGCTCGGAACCTTTCAGTTGATGGAAGTAGTGTCACTTTGACAGGGTTTGCTTCTTCCATATCGTCACCATACAGAGACTTGTTGAGCCGGATGTAGGCAGCCAACTCAGCAGCCCCAGCTACCTTCACATCTTTGAGCAATGTGACTATGACTTGCACATCGGGATTCCCCGTGGCCTCGTCTGTCTCTGACAGTGCGATCATTATTTGATGCTCAATCTCCCCCGGCTCCAGTCGTTGTCCACGAAGCTTGACCTGGGCATCACGACGAGCAACGTACTTGATGTCTCCATTGGATGTGTAACGCACCAAGTCACCGGTGCGGTACACACGACAGTCCTCTGAGCTACCGGAAAGCCAAGATGGTCTGACGAATGC
Organism: Mycogone perniciosa; assembly: GCA_025331125.1. NCBI lineage: Eukaryota > Fungi > Ascomycota > Sordariomycetes > Hypocreales > Hypocreaceae > Mycogone > Mycogone perniciosa. The sequence goes on from JAOALB010000139.1 coordinate 26,635, forward strand.
CGCATTTGTCTTTTCTTCATCATGAAGATAGCCATCCGCCAAACTAGGTCCCTGGATCAGCAGTTCGCCAACACAACCGACCGGTGCCAGTTTATTGAAGTCGTAAGGCATCGTAATCCATAGATGGCAGCCAATTTCCCTTCCAATGACATAAACATCCACTGGCAAGCTCACAGGGTGATTAAGTGTCATCACACAAGTCTCCGTTGGGCCATAGGCATTGAAAAACTTGACATATGGCAGCCAGGTATCGACATTTTCTTTGCGTAAGACCTCACCTCCAAATCCGGAACATCTTGTGGCTTGATTGTTGTGGCATATGCGGGTGTCATAAAGGCCCAGGTCGTCTTGGACTGGGCCATGAAGTTCGCGATCAAACCATTGAGTCGCATGCTCTCAGAAGGAACTGTAACACAGCCACCTACTGTCCAGCATCCGAACGTCTCGATGATTGCAGCATCGAATACAAATGACGCAAAGTTGATGACTCGCGTCGATGATGATATAAGGAACGCTTTCGTCTGAGTGGCCATTCCTGAGCAGACACCTTGATGCGACATGACGACGCCCTTGGGTTTACCAGTGCTACCAGAGGTGAAGATGACGTATGCGGTCGACATCGGACTAACTGAGGGCAGGATACTCGTGCCGGCAGTTGGGTAACGACTCTTCAGGGACTTGAAGAGATCAAGTGAAATGGGAACAATATTTACAGCTAAACAAGAGTGATGCTCCAGGACGTCGGCTGTGAAATGCTGAAGGGTATGTGGATCGGTAAGGACAACCTTTGCATTGGTCTCTTTGATCAACTCCACACGGCGATCAACCGGGTGACTGGGATCCAAGGGGACGAATGCTGCACCAGTCTTCAAAATAGCCAGCATAGTAACCAGCGCAATAGCTGACTTCTCCATACAGAAAGGTATCAGAGTGTTCGTCTTGACATTGAGTTCTGACACAAGATGCTGGGCAAGAAGGTCAGTCGTGGCGTCCAGCTCGGAGTATGTGAGGCTCAGATCCCAGCCATATATAGCCTCTGTGTCCGGACGAGCCATTGCTTGTCGCTTAATTAGGTCATGCATACAAGCTTCCAGCTTCACGGGTGGATTCTTTGACTGTTTGGCCCAACCCGCGATAATCTCATTGTCAAGATCAGTAAACAGGGAAACAGAACCAATCCTGGGTTTCTCTGCACCAACTCCCACGGACGTCAGATTTATTACCGCTTGGCGGAAGTGATTGGTCACAGCCTCCATAATAGCATCTGGAATTGCATACGCATCATAATGTGCAGTTACCATGACCTTGTCAGCCTGCATAGAGCATTCCATGGTAATCGGGTAAGAGCGCAAGATATCATCTTCTCCAGTCTCTTCAAGCCGGATATCGGAAACATCACCAAGCAGTTGATTGGAGCTAGATAGATCCTCTCCAGGAGCTTGAACAACGAGCAATGTCTGGAACTTGCACATGTTTTTCGCCTCGGGGCCGAGCTCTCGAATTTTGAGTAGACCGAATTGCTGATGGGGGATCATGTCAATGGATGACTGTTGGACATGGTGCAGGAAGTCATCAACGAGGAGATCGTCTTGAATATTGAATCGGAGTGGTACGGTCGCAAATGTAGGTCCTGTAATGTTTTCAATTCCTGGAACAGGCACGTTTCTCCCTGAGATAGTGACGCCAAAGATCACATCCTTGGTATCGGCATGAGCTGACAAGGTGATAGCCCAAGCTGCTCGCAGCAGGCTGTTAATAGTGACGTCTTTGCTCACACCAGACGAGCCAAGTGGAAACTCTCTCTTGAGCAATTTCCAATCTGACTTGGACTTCTCATCCTGTCGACCTTGGGGGAACAGACAAGCCTCCACTCCTTGACTCTGCTCGCGCCAGAATTCTGTGGATGCGGACGGGTCGCAATCGAAAAGCGCGTATTTAATGAAGCGGTTGAATGGTGCCGACTCATGTGTCTCTAGCTCATTGGATTCGTAGGCTTCGAGGACATGTTGGGTGAGAACCCGGACACTCCAGCCATCGTAAATGGCATGATGCAGGGTGAGAACCATATAATGATCACCACTGTCAGAATTCCTGACAATGGCATATCGCACCATTGGCTTGCCAAAGGAGAATAGGTTCGCTTTGCACCGCTCAACATACTCTTCGAGATTATTCCCAGAATGCCATTCAATATCCTCGTCATCGCTGACAACTGCCTGGATCATCTTCCCTTTAAGTATGACCAGGCGAGTTCGCAGGATCGCATGGTGGCGATGCGTTGCTTGCCAGGCACTCTTGAGCCTATCAATATCTACTGATGAAGGGAGCTTGAAGACATTTCGGGCGACATAGGCACCGTCAGTCTGAAGCGAAAGACTCATAATTCCTTCTTGCAAGGCTGTTACCGGGTAGGCGTCCACAATTCTTGCGGGCTCCAGGCTGCATTGGCGAGCGATTTCATGTCTGACCAATTCGTGATCATCCGCGACAGACGGTAGTAAAGAAAACGCTGATGGATCATGAATCATGTCCTGTTGGCTATCATCCATCAATGTTGATGCTGCCGCCATATCGCGGAGAGTTGGGTGTTGGAAAATCGCGGCAACACTCAAAACAATGCCCTTTTCTAACGCTGCGCTGACTAGCCTCATGGAGGAGATGGAGTCACCACCCAAGCGAATGAAGCTACTGTTAAGTCCTATTCTTTCTGGCGATACGCGTAAAATATTAGCCCAAAGCTGCTGTATCGTTCTTTGTAGGTCCGTCACTGGCGGCAGAATAGTATCGTTTGTATCGTCGAGGGCGAACGCTTCACGAAGAGCTGGGATTGACATCTGAGAGGCTTGGCGTTTAAGCATCTTGCGATCTGTCTTTGTGCTAACCATGATGGGCACGAAATTCAGCGGTATGTAGAGGGATGGGATCATGTAAGATGGCAGAATATTCTCGAGACGCGCTACTGCCGAGGACAGCTGCCTCTTCTCATCTGTTGTGAGAGGCCGAAGAAGATTCTGCTCATCCTCCAAGGAGGCACTTGTACGAACATCATCATGGGGAGAGAAGAACACGACAAGACTGTCCTCGTCTTTTTCGAGTTTGGATGCTGGTCTGAGAATATCCACAACAATGTGTGGGATTTCAGGAAGAACGGATCGCAAGTGCTGCTCAATATCGCCAAGTTCCACTCGTTGTCCATGCAGCTTGATTTGAGTGTCTTTACGACTGACATATTCAAGGTCACCGCTCGGACCGCTATACCTCACCAAGTCACCGGTGCGATACATTCTGGTGCCGGCATTCGCCAGTCCTTGAAAGCCCCAGTCGGGTTGTGGGATGAATGCTGAGGCTGTCTTGACTTCGTCTTGCAAGTATCCCAGCGCAAGACAAGGTCCTTGAATGAGCAATTCACCCACGCAGCCAACCGGTGTTAGCTTGGTGTGATCATTTGGATCAACAAGCCAAGTGCAGTAACCGATACCACGGCCAATGATCGAAGCCGTCTCAAGGTCGGTCACAAAGTTGGAAGTTGTGTAAATGCACGCCTCCGCAGGGCCATAGGCGTTGAGAACCCTGACACCGGCTTCAAACCATGGGCGGACGATGCTGGCAGTGACAGCTTCGCCTCCAACTACCAGGGTCTCGAGATTTGGTAGCTTCGCCGGGTTCATCAGCTGGGCCACGATCGGCGTGAGAAGGGCCCAGTTGACGGAAGAAGCATTCATAAATTCGGTCAGAAGGTTCGGGTCCATCCTTTGGAGTTCCGTTGGAATGCAGATGGTGCCGGCATAGAAGAGTGTGGCAATGATCTCAGAAACGCTGGCATCAAATACATGTGAAGCAAATTGAAGGACGCGATTCCTTGCGGAGCGGAATGGAGCCTGGCCTAAAGGCTCATAATGGTTTCTCATGGCGGTGCATAGCGCCTCGTGTGTGATCATGACGCCCTTTGGCTTTCCTGTACTTCCGGAAGTAAAGATGACAAAGGCCAGGTCTGAAGGTGCTGCTGGGCGCAATTCCGTCCTTTGCTTGGAGATTTCTTCCTGCTCACTCAGCTCCTGGTCCAGTTTGGCTGAAACAGAGACGACAATATCAGCCAAACCAATGGATGAATCAGCGCCTAGTGGTGAGCCAAGCAAAATCTTTGCATCTAGCTGACTGACGATTTCCTGTCGGCGTTCTTTGGGGTGCCTCGGGTCAAGGGGCACAAAAGCTGCGCCGGCCTTGAGCACGGCCAGGACAGCCACAACATACCAAGCTGAATGGTCAAAACAAAGAGGCACCATATTTCCAGGCCCGACGTTGGCAAGTCGCTTGATATGACGAGCAAGTCGATCGGATGCGGCGTTGAGCTCAGCATAAGTCCAATTACTGCTGTCGCCAGCTGTGATAGGATCGGGGAGCGAGCAGATAGCTTCAGCATCGGGGTTATCTCGAACAACTTGCAAAAAGATCTCATGAGCGGTGTTTTGGACTAGCTCCATGTTCCTAGAAGCCTCAAGATTCCAGGATAGGATTTCTTCCTTGTCCTTTGCCGTCAGCAAGGAAATATCGTGCACTGACATATTATCATCAGACTCGATCAATTGGTGCACAACAAACTCGAAGTGTCGACAAATCCCCGTGGCGTGATATTGGGGGAGTACTTTGAAATCAACGGACATGCGGAGTGTGACGCCCTCATCAGGACTGAGAAGACACTCTACAACTAGTGGATAGTCAAGATAGTTGCCATGTGCGTCAACGGTTTGGGCAATCTCAATTCCCAAGGAGTTCCCGTATTCGTGGGCTGGCTGAATGACCAGTAGATTATGGAAGTCACACGCAGCCCGGGTAGCAGGGGTCAGACGTGTAATATTTTGTATACCGAAATGCTCATGGGGGATCATAGCATTGGAAGCAGATTGAATCTCAGACAAGAAACTAACAAGGCTATCCTGATGGCCCAATTCGGGAATTCGAATGTGCAAAGGAATTGTCGCAAGCGTCGGTCCAAGCATTGTGTCAATACCAGCGACAGGCGCATTTCGTCCGGATACAACGGTTCCAAATGCTACATCTGGCGACTCAGACCATCGTGAGAGCACAATCGCCCAGGCGGCGCGTAGAATTGTCGAGACGGTGAAGTCTGAGCCAGCGCGTCGAATGAATGGTATGTGGTGATGCAAAATCTGATGTTGGCGAGCCTCAAACGAGGAACCGACACTCTTCTTGACGATGGGGAAGTGAACAGGAGGCGCTGTCTCCCCAATAGAGAGTTGACGTCTCCAGAACTCGGCCGACCTCTCAACACTAGACTCCAAGACATATTTGATGTAGCTTCTGAATGGACTTCTTTGCTGCGAGTTGGCAATAACGCTCTCCTGACCTTCAACATACACACGTTGGACAAGACCGAATATTTGCCACAGAGACCAGCCATCCGTAACTGCGTGGTGAATGGTCCAGATGAGGTAGTTGCTGCCTTGCTGATCCCGTACCAAAGCAAATTGGGACAGTCGAGTTCTGTGGGACATGGATGCCTTGCTTCTCTCCTTGATGAAGGTCTCTATATCAGAGCAGACGTGAGTTTGCCAGTCAATTTCTTCATTCACCACCGCCTGAATAATCTGGCCGCCGGGGAGTTGGACCATTCGGGTTCGGAGGCTGGTACTGAGAGATGCTGTTACTTCCCAAGCGTTTCGGAGACGATCGAGGTTAATACTCTCTGGAATACTGAAAACATGGCGGGCAATGTAGGAACCAGTTTGTTTGAAGGTAAGCGACATCAAACCTTCTTGTAGAGGTGTGCAAGGGTACGCGTCTTCTACCATACCAGGCTCGATGTTGCAAAGAGTAGAGATGGACTGAATGATAACCTCCTCTTCAACTCCTGGAATGAGGCTGAAGGGACGGTAATCGGCATCGGTGGATTCATCTACTGTCGTCATGGCGAGACTCATTTGGCTGAGTCTAGGGTCAGCAAAAATGAGTGCCACGGACAAGCATAGCCCTTCATTCTTTGCAGCAGTAACCAGACGAATGGCCGCAATAGAATCGCCTCCCAGCTTAAGGAAGCTTTCGTCTTTGCCGATAGAGTCAACTGGAATCTTGAGAATCGAACTCCAAAGTGATGCCAGGCGCCTCTCAGCATCAGTTGTCAGCGCTCGCCTGCTGGTCTCAGCTAGTGAGTAGAGAGTGAGCTGCTCCTTGGAAAACTGAGCAGCCAAACGACGCAAGCAGGCGCGGTCCAATTTGGTGGAGGTGATGAATGGCATGAAATTGACCGGTATGTATATATCGGGAACCATGTATTGGGGCATCAATGTACCCAACAAGCCGCTCAAAGCTAGAAGCTTGTCATTGAGCTTTGCATCCATGGGTTGTAACATGGCATCGAACTCCTCTGCAGCTGGGTTGTTCATACGTGAAGCTCCAGAGAAGCACAGGTACGCAGTCAAAACACCCTTGCGGTCATCATGAGTTGGTTGTACCACTTCAATTGCGACTTGCTCAACTCCTGGAAGATTGGCTCTGATGTGATGCTCAATTTCGCCCAGCTCGATTCGGAAACCACGAACCTTTACCTGAGTGTCCTTGCGACTGATGAACTCAATCGTTCCGTCCGAATTGTACCGGCCCAAGTCCCCCGTCTTGTAAATACGTTTGAACATGGCCGTATTGTCATGGGGCAGCCAAGTAGGAGGCTCCTTGATGTAAGCCTTTGCAGTGAGTTCTGGCGCTTTGAGATACTCTCTGGAAATTGGTACTCCCTGGACTACAATTTCACCAGTGCAACCTATGGGAGCAAGCTTCGTGTGATCATCTGCTTCGACAATCCAGCATAGCCCTCCAACGTTATGGCCAACTGTCAGAGGAGAGGCGTTGTCAAGCGTAGTCCACTCATGCAAAGTGCTGAAGACACAACATTCACTGGGACCCCAACCGTTCCAGAGGCGCACATGACCGACCCAAGTATTGAGAATGTCCTGTCCAACGGCTTCTCCTGCGAGAATCAGGTTCTTGACGCTAGGAATTTGGGATGGCGACAGCAGCCGCGTGAAAGTTGGCGTCAAGAAGGCCCAGTCAATGCGCTCGTTGTGGATGAAACCAGCGATGTCATTTAGTCTGTCATGATCCGAAGGTATGCAAATGCAGGCTCCGGTGATCAAGGGCGCGAAGATTTCGGAAATACAGAGATCAAAGACATAAGAGGCAAATTGCAGGACGCGAGCCTCCGGGATCAGTTCAAGTCTCTTGCAAATGTCGATCTGAGCTGTGCAAGCTCCCACATGCTCCATAATCAGACCCTTTGGTGTACCTGTTGAACCAGATGTGAAGAGCACATACGCTGCGCTGTGCGGTGATACATCCGATGTTGCGCAGCCGGAGTGACCTTGAAGATTTTGTTCTTGCACGCAGGTATCCAAGAATTGGCCAGTGACTTCGACGACAGTATCTGAAATCCTGCTGCATTTCGCCCTCGTATTTGGTGATCCGAGGATGATGTTGGCCTCAATCTGCCCCATGATGCCCTTTTGACGAGAATCGGGGTGTGATGGATCAAATGGAACGTACGCAGCTCCAGTCTTCATAATAGCCACCATTGATAGAATCGCAAGACCGGACATTTCGAAGCAGAGTGGGACAAATGTGTTGGCTTTGACTCCATGCTGGGTAACAAGATAATGCGCCAATCCATTCGCAGCGTCATCGAACTCACGGTAGCTGAACTTACAATCCCAGGCACTGATAGCCGGAGCCTGAGGGCGGATGAGCGCCTGATTCTCAATCAACTTATGTAAGTACGTCCATTCAGGCTGAGGATAGGAGTCATTCCATTGGAGAAGCTTCGTCTCATCGTGAGGGCCATAAAGCGTGATATCTGTGACTTTTTGCTCCTGTACTCGGCCATCCAAGAGCTGTTGGACAACATGCTCGAACTGGTTGCAAATCGTTTCAATCTCGGCCTCGGCATGGATGGAAGGATCGTACATTATGGTGACTTGAATCTTTCCGTCATGGATAGCGCATTCGAACACTATAGCGTAAGTGTGGAAGGACTCCGCTTCGTATTGCGCATCAATGGCCCTCATGATGCGGTCGCCAATATCACCTGTTTCCTCCCTATGAGGCTGAACAACGAAAAGTGTTTGGAAGTTGCATGCTTGTCGTGCATCTTCACTGAGCTTTGTGATCTTCTGCAAGCCCATTTGCTCATATGGGATCATCGTGTTAGCCTGCTTCTGGACCTGTTCAAGGAAGTCGAACGCCGTGTCAGCGATAGTCAAGCGGACTCGTAGCGGGACGGTGGCAATAATAGGTCCAATAACAGACTCGATACCATCCATTGGAATATGGCGGCCAGAAGATGTCAGGCCAAAAACAACATCTTCAGAAGAGGAGTATTTTGCCAAAAGTAATGCCCAAGAAGCTTTCAGAACAGACGGTAGGGTGATGGTCGATTGCAAGTTTCTCACGGCGTTGAATGAGAAGCTGAAGCCGCTTCGAGCTTGTGGTATATAGTTAGCGGAAGGCAATCGGGGAAATGCTGGCGGTTGAGAGTCTTGAAGCTCCGTGCGCCAGAAGTCAGCAGCACGTTCAATATCTTGCGACATATTGTAAGAGACCAAGTTAACAAACGGCGTTGCTGGGCTCTGGTTCATTCCATGGTACAATCTTTGGGCACTCTCCAACATGAGATTGAGAGACCAGCCGTCGTAAGCAGCATGATGAATCGTCAATACAAAGTGCCACTTGTTTCTTTCATCAACCAGCCCATACCGGGCCAAGGGGGTTCCGAGTTGCATAGGTTTGGCTCGATCCTGCTCCAAGAATAGCGAGAGATCCTTGCCGTGTGTCCATTTCAGCTCTTCATTGAGGATAACTTGCGTAAAACTATCATCGGTTGAAGAGACAATCCTCGTACGCAGGATTGGTGTTTGACGAACCAATTCGACCCATGCTTCCTTGAACCTTTCGATATCTAGATTGTCTTCAAGGCTAAAGACCATTTGTGCCATATAAGTACCAGCCTGTTTGCTGGAAAGCGCCATAAGACCTTCTTGCAATGCAGTGCACGGGTAGGCGTCCTGGATTGCGTCGACGTTGGTGTTGCACTCTTCTGCGATCTGGTCCAGCACACCAAGAGCGGTTCCCAAAAGGCCAAAAGGCTGGATTTGCAACCGTGCAGAAATCTCTTGGCTTTGAGTAACAAGTGCCATCTGAGAGAGGACAGGGTTGTCGAATATGATCCCCACGCTGAGTGAGAAGCCTGCATCTCTTGCAAGGGTGACGAGATGGATAGCCAAAATCGAGTCGCCTCCCATGAGGAGAAAGTTATCATCTGCTCCAATCTCTTCTGGTTCACACTTGAAGATTTCAGCCCAAAGTCTTCGCAGTAAAGCTCCCTTTTCAGTCAAAGGCACGCGCTTGTTTTTGGATGTCTCCGCCAAGGTATAGGTGGCAAGGTCTTCTTTGGTCACATTCAATGCCCAGTTCTCCAACACCCTTCTATTGATCTTTCCAGCTGCATTTTTCGGCATAGAGGAGACTGGGAAGAAAGCGGTCGGCAGCATATATCTTGGCAATGTCGCGAGAAGAACTGTCACGGCTCGGGTCAACTCCTGGCGTATCTCTTCCGTCATGGGAAGAATGGAATCTGACAAGCTCTTGCTGTTAGAGCCTTGATCAGGCATGAAGAATGCGACCAAAGTTGTTTTGCTTCGGCCATTAAAGTTCTTGAGAGCAGAGACTGCCACCTCTTGAGCGCTCGCAAGCACCTGGCGCATGTTATGTTCGACCTCTCCAATTTCGATTCGCTGGCCATTAATCTTTACTTGAGAATCCTTTCGTCCAAGGTATTCGATTAGGCCGTCGGCCGTATATCGCACCAAATCACCCGTCTTGTAAAATCGACAGCTAGGAGCCAGGCCGGCAATAGCTAACCAGGATGGATTCTTGATGAACGCTGCGGCGGTTTTCACATTGTCATTGAGGTATCCACGAGCCAATGTCGGGCCATCAATGAGCAACTCCCCTATGGCACCAATGGGCGCGAGGCAATTGTGATCACTCTGTTCCACAATCCAACAAGAGCAGTTGAGCCCTTGACCGATTATTTTTGCGTTGCCGTTTGCTTTCCAATGGTAAGTAGCGCTGTAAATGCAAGTCTCTGTTGGGCCATAACCGTTGAGTAGTCGAAGCTTGTCGGCCCATATGTCAATATCATCTTGAGCAGCTGCTTCACCTCCAAGAACCAAGGTCTGCAAGCTTGGGGCCTGAGTGGGAGAAATAAGTCGCGCAACGGAGGGAGTCAAGAAGGCAAAATTGACATCCATTTCCTGAATCGCCTGAGAGATGTTGTTCATTCTCATTTCATCAGAGGGTATGCAAATAGTACCGCCCGTTACCAAGGTTGCAAAAATTTCAGCGAGAGAGACATCAAATACAAATGCTGAGTACTGCAATACCCGAGACGTTGGTGTAAGACCCATCGTCTTGCCAATGCCTCTTGCACTGGTGCAAAACGATTGGTGTTCCATGACCACACCCTTGGGAGTTCCGGTACTTCCAGATGTGAACAGAACATATGCTGGGTCCTTGGGGGTAACTGCAGAAGATGGAACATCGAGCGGCGTTACTTGAGCTCTCTGAGATAACTCAATAACAGTTTCAGCAAGTTCAGAACAATGAGGAGCCATTACCGCGGATGCGAGAATGACCTTCGGTTTGATCTTCTCAACTATCGCCTGTCGTCGATCAGATGGATCTTGATGACTCAAGGGAACAAATGCTGCGCCAGCTTTGAGAACACCAAGCATAGCTACAATGGGCCAGCCCGATTTCTCGAAGCATACCGGGACAAAATCTCCAGCGCCAACTCCGACTTGGGAAAGCTGCTCTGCAACAAAGTTGGACTGGCTCTCCAGTTCCGCATAAGTAAATTTTTCGTCCCAGGCATGAACAGCCACAGCTTCAGGGGAGATTATTGTTTGCTGCACGATGATATCCTGGATGCGCTTGTTGACGAGTTCAACAGTTTCATTGTTCCAATGCTTTATCTGTGAGATGTCATGCGGACTGCACACAGTGACGCTTGTGAGATGTGCCTTATCATCGCTCTGGCAAAGCTGTTGTATAACATGTTCAAGCTGGTGCGCTATATTCTTGATCTCTGTCGGTGACAGACGGCTCGAGTCGTAGAGAAATCCGATGGAAATCTTGTCCACATGAAGTGAGCATTCCAGCACAAGCGGATAGGTCATGAATCCCTTCTCATACTGGCCCTGATCCAAGGACTTGATCCCCATGAAACCGTCCGCATCTCCTAGAGCGCTGGGCTGAATGACCAAGAGGTTCCGGAAGGCACACGCCCCTCTGGCGCTGTCGCTAATCTTGGCAATGTTTTGCAATCCCGTCTGCTCATATGGGATCGTTCGAATAGTCTGATTCTGAATCTTGTTCAGGAAATCGTTGACACTCTCATCTCCCAACTGGATGCGAACAGGGACAGTCGCAATGGTAGGTCCGACCATACTGTCAATACCAGATACTGCCGCATTGCGACCAGAGAGTGTAGAACCAAAGACCACTTCAGGGGAGTTTGAGTGGCCAGCAAGAACCATAGCCCAGGCAGCCCGAATGATGGTAGAGGCTGTGATTCTAGCGTCGGAAAAGCCTGGGTAGGTAACCTCAAGACTGAATGTTGCGTTTGTCTCGTTGCTCTGCTGTCCAAGGCTATTGGATGGTGGGAAGGGATCAGCTTCAATACCCTCTAGTTCCTGAGCCCAAAATGCGTTCGCCTCACCAGAGTCCAACGATATTGTGTGTTCAACAAAACTCGAAAATGGACTAGGCTGCGGGACAGGTTCCCCGAGATAGGCGGATTTGACCATTTTAAATATTTGTGATAGGGACCAGCCATCGATGATAGCGTGATGGACTGTCCAAATCAAATGGTTGCCATCATTCTCATCTTGGAGCAAGGAAAATTGAGAAAGAGAATCGCCATATGTCATAGGCGGTTTTTGGTGCTCGCCAAGATAGCTAGCGAGACCTATTCCGAGATGGATCTTCCAGGTAATACTCTCTTTGACTACTGTCTGGACCGTCATACCATCAATCTGGACGATGCGAGATCGGAGACAAGGGCAGTAGGAGGCAGTTGCTTGCCAAGCATGGCGGAACTTGTCTAGATCCAAACCCTCCGGTAACCTGAACATGTGTTGCGCGATATATGACCCTGGTTGCTTGACGCTAAGTGACATGAGACCCTCTTGAAGGGGCGTGCATGGATATACATCCTCAATGAGATCGAGGGAAATTTCACTGCTTATTGTTTTGACAAGGTTACCTCGCACTGGTTCGGGGATCAGACTGAAGGGCTGATATGTATGGTCAACAACCTGCTCCTCTATCTTAATAACGAGGCTCATTTGGTGGAGTCTAGGGCGATCAAAGACTTGGGGGACAGTCAACGTAAGAGCACTTCTCCTTGCGGCAGCAGTGAGTCTCATAGCAGCTATAGAGTCACCGCCTAGGCCAAAGAAGCTGTCATCTGCACCAATAGTTTTAGGGTCAACCTTCAGCACTGTTGCCCAGAGCGCTTGCAGCTGCAGCTCTTTTTCAGTGGTTGCAGGGCGCTTTTCGCTATTTTGGAGAGAATAAGATGCAAATTCACTGGCAGAGAAGGCGTGGATAATAGCTTGAAGTCTCCGTCTGTCAGCCTTTCCAGCGATTGTGAGTGGCATCTTCCGAACGGGCACGTATAGTGTGGGAACCATATATCGAGGGAGTCGTAGAGAAAGCGCAGCTTTCAGGTCGCGGACGAAATTCTGCATTTCTTTGCTGAATGGAATGACTAGGCCTTCCTCAGAGACCTGTGAGAGATCGTAATCTCCCGGACGGAAAAACAATGTCAAGACTTGGCTCCCACGACCCTCTAGAGGATTGCCGACCTCAGCGATGGCATCGGTACTAGAGAGTAGAGCATTCGAATGACTCTCTATTTCACCGAGCTCAATTCGTTGACCATTCAGCTTGACTTGGTTGTCCTTTCGGCCCTGGAACTCAAGAGTGCCGTCCAAGTTGTAACGAACTAGATCACCAGTCAGGTAGAGCCTTCCGGGGGTATCTGAGATCTTGTTCATCCATGCTGGGGCTTCTTTGAACACTTTATCAGTTTTCACTTGATCATTGAGGTAACCTCTGGCAAGTGTTGGGCCTTGGACAGCAAGCTCTCCAACGCAGCCCAGTGGCGTCAGTTGGTTATGATCATTGGGATTAACGACCCAGGCCACACTGTTTACTGCACGTCCAATATTGGATGGAGAGACATCCAAAGACCGCCATGGGTGAGAAGTGGCTCCAACACAGGTTTCTGTTGGTCCGTAGCCGGCTCTGGCGTCAATGCCAATCCAGGTGTTGACCAGGTCTGACCCATTGGCTTCGCCACCAATCAGCAATTGCTGCAAACTTGGTACATCTTCTGGCAAGAAAAGTCTCGAAAGCGATGCCGTCAACGCAGCAAATGTGACATCCATGCTATTTATGGCCTCTCCCAAGTCATTCTGGCACTCGGAGTCTTTGGGCACACATAAGCATCCACCAAAGAAGAGAGTTCCGAATATCTCCAAGATGCAAGCGTCAAAGACGAATGGGGAGAATTGCAAGGTTCTTGTTGACTTGCCCAAGCCTAAATAATTTCCAATACCAGTCATGCTTGAACAAACAGCCTCATGCTCGAGCATCACACCCTTTGGAGTGCCAGTTGTACCAGAAGTGAACAATACATACGCAAGTTGATTAGACTCAATGTTAGGCAATTGTGTAGGCTCCGTCGGGAGATTGTCGATAAAGGAACCACATATCTCCAGTACAGTAGGAACCAGGTCCACAAAATTCTTTTTCATCGAAGGTGAAGCTAAGAGAACGGTAGCATCAAGTTGGCTTAAAATGGATCTCCAGCGTTCAGGTGGGTGTGATGGGTCCAATGGAACGAATGCACATCCGGCTTTTAGTATTCCAAGCATCGTGACGATTGCCCAAGGCGATTTTTCGAAACAGAAGGGAACCAGTGCCTCGTCTTTTGTGATGTATGTCCTCAAGTGAGCAGCTAGTCGATCCGAAACGATATCTAGGGATTCGTATGTGAAGCTCTGCTCCCTTGAATAGATGGCCGGAGCATATGGATGACCTTGGCTTCTAAGCTTGATGTACTCGGGAATACAGTACTGAACGGCCTCGGGGTACTGGCTATTCCACCTAGAGATGGCTTCCAAGTCCTTTTCAGTCACCATGTCAAGCTCGGTCATAGTAAGATCATCGTTGACAGTTGATAATTGCCGAACGATGTGCTGGAAGTGTGAGCAAATGGTCTCCATGCGCTCCTTAGGCAGGAGTGCAGTGTCATAGACAACCTTAACATCAACACCATCCGACTTCAATTGACACACAACAATTATGCCATAAGTGTAAAGACCAATACCTGAATCGGTAATTGGCCTTGCTTGGAAGAGCCTCATGTCATTTTCGACGTCCTCGCGTGGCTGGACAACGAGGAGAGTTTGGAAAGACGACGCATTGGCAGTGTCTCCTCCAAAATGCGCAATGTTCTGAATTCCAGTTTGCTCATATGGAATCATATCGGTCATCTGCTTCTGCAAAGTGGATAAAAATGCCGAAACCTTGTCATTATTGTCGAAGTGGATTCTTAGCGGGACAGTTGCGATTGTTGGACCGACGATGCGGTCGATTCCAGGGATTGGAGCACTCCGTCCAGAAACTGTTGAGCCGTAAATAACATCATTCATATCTGTGTTCTTCGCAAGTATGATGGCCCACGCTGCCCTGAGCAAGTTGGAGGTTGTGAAGTCGGGTCTGGACCGATCGGGCAAGGTAAGCGTAAAGTCCATGTAGTCCTCAGCACTCTTGTGGTCTCCCGATGACAGCGTTGGTGGAAACAATGTTCTGACTGATCCTTCGAACTGCTTCCTCCAAAAGCTTGCCGCATCTTCATCATGCGTGGACTGCATAAGGTGGC
This sequence comes from Mycogone perniciosa, assembly GCA_025331125.1. NCBI lineage: Eukaryota > Fungi > Ascomycota > Sordariomycetes > Hypocreales > Hypocreaceae > Mycogone > Mycogone perniciosa. The sequence continues at coordinate 41,654 of JAOALB010000139.1, forward strand.
CTATGAACCGCGAGAAGGGAGTTGACTCGCTCAGCACGTCTTGATTATAAGCAGATTGAACCTGGCGTAGAAGGAAAGACAAGCTATGGGCGTCGAAAAGAGAGTGATGAACCCTCCACACAAAATACCTCTTTGCATCTTGGTTCTCAACAAGAGCCCAGCGAGCTAGGGGTTTGTTCACTTCCATTATCAAGGCTGTCTCATCACTCAAATATTCCACAATATCGGTAGAGTGGTCCCAGTGAATAGGCTCATCAACAACGACCTGGACGATTCCAGCGCCCTGAGTATCCACAAATCTAGTGCGAAGCATTTCGTATCGCTTGTAAACTAAGGCGCAAGCTGCCTTGAAACGGCCACTGTCAATGTCTTCAGGCAATTCATAAGCCACTACACCGATATATGACGATGGAAATTTCAGCGACAAAGCCAGCAAACCGGCTTGCAACGGTGTACATGGATAGGCATCAACAATGTTATCCTGGCTAACGGCACATAGAGAACTAAGCTCTGATCTCAGCGACACCAGGTCAACACCTTCGTCAAGAAGACCATAAGGCTCTGAAGCCTCTTCGACCGATGTAGACGATGCTCTCAATGCTTTGGCCATATCTGCAAGCACCGGGTTTTCGAATATGGCAGCGACACTCAGAACATGACCTTCTTTGTAAGACGCTGTAACCAGTCTGGATGCTGAAATGGAATCGCCACCAAGGCGGAAGAAATTGTGTGAGCGCGAAATGAGGCTAACATCCATGGACAAAATTGATCCCCAAAGATCACGTAGGAGCGTTTCCGTGGGAGTTAAAACCTCATCAACAGCAGGCCTGTCCGCAGAGGAGAAGTTGGAGATTTCCTCGGCGGATAGGCTGCTGACCATCGCGCGCAAGGGTTTTCGGTCGATTTTGCCAGATATTGTTTTGCTAGGCGTTCCAGAGAGTGGCACAACCAAGGATGGGATCATATACTGCGGCAGTCGAGTTGGAAGAGCGGTCATGACTTGGGAGATGATCTGGCGTGTTTCTGTCGATACACTCTGCATCGGCTTTGCTGCATCAGAGTCTTTGGCGAGCGAGAACCAAAGGATCAGTACAAGAAGCTGCCTCGAGTCTGCCTGGCTAGTCACCAACTCCACAATACCAATCACACCATCAGAGAGGATCTTGGCTACTTGGCTTTCGATCTCTCCCAGCTCAATTCGTTGACCATGGTACTTGACTTGTGTGTCCTTTCGCCCGACGTAATCGAAAGTTCCATCAGCATTGCGCCTGACTAGGTCTCCAGTCCTGTAGACCTTCTCACCACAATTCGGAATGGGAGGCAGCCAACCATCATTGATCATCCAGGATGTATTCCCAGGTTGGTTCAAATATCCTCGTGCAAGCAGTGGCCCCTGTACTAGAAGCTCACCTGTACAACCGAGTGGAAGCAATCGACGGTGGTCGGTTACATCTGCAACCCAGAATACGCTCTCCATGGGAGTTCCAATGTTGGTGGATTTGCCAACCGTGCCGAGGTTCTCCTTCCATGAGCATATAGAGCATTCGGCGGGGCCATATGCTCCATGTAGTGCCACAGATGCCCATCGATCGGCTGTTCTCTGGGAGATGGCCTCGCCTGCTAGTACCAGGGTCTTTATGGTGGGCACCTCTGTAGGCTCAAGAAGGTCGGCAATTGTAGGTGTAAGCATTGCAGTATTTACAGACATACGTCTGATCGATCCCGCTGGGTCATTGACACGCTCATAATCGGATGGCACGCAAACACAGCCTCCAAACATAAGAGTCGTCAAGATGTCGAACATGCTAACGTCGAAGGTATACGCAGAAAACTGCAGCACGCGGGATTCTGCGGTAAGGCCCCATAGCTTTGCCTGTGCCCTTGAGCTAGTGCAGATGGCTGAATGATCCATTATGATACCCTTGGGCTTTCCAGTGCTGCCTGAAGTGAAAATGACATATGCCACATTTGATGGGGAAACGGTGGATGTCGGTGTGAGAGTCGAGAATTCTGCACGGAGGCTCTCGAGCAAAGTCACATTGACTTCCACAATGTCTTGAACAAGATCAGGGAATAGATGCGCATGCTGGCTAGAGGTCAGGACCAGTGTTGACTGGGCGTCCGAGGCAATGCTTGTGAGACGACTCTTTGGATGGCTCGCTTCCACACTGACAAATCCTGCTCCGGCTTTAAGAATTGAAAGCATTGCCACAACTGCCCATGCAGACTTTTCGAAACAGCAAAGAACCAGCTTTTCAGGACCAATCTCGAAGCGCTGTTGGAGATATGCAGCGAGACAAGTTGACAGGCTTTCAAGCTGTGCATACGTGAAACGACCGTCGTGGGCGTCAATAGCGAGCTGCTCTGGATGGCGCGCCGCCTGTAATGAGATCAAGTCGTGAACGCAGACATCCATCGGAATTGGCGTTGATTCATAAGCCTTCTGCAGTTTCGTCAAATCGCTATCACTGAGAAGATTGCACTCGATAGCAATTTTCTCGGGGTTCTGGAGAATCAGCGATACAGCATTTCGGAATGACTCTGCTAGGCTCTCAGCTTGGGACTGGGACAGCATCGAGGTGTCGTATCCAACACGAACAGCCAGATCTGTAGAAGAGCTTATAGCAACAACAGTGATAGGATACTCCGTGGGAGTGTACTCTTCCAATCTGTGCAAAGCAATCTCGCTATTTGAAGCCTCATCGAAATCTTGCACAAAGGACACAAGAGTGTTGAAGAGAGATCCACCAGAGACACCGAGGGCATTGTGGATGTCTGCAAGTGAGCAATACTGATGCTGAAGGCCCTCACCGATATCATGCTGTATCTTCTTGAGAAGCTGAGAAATCGTTGCATCGTTACGAAAGTCGACACAGCGAATCATGAGACGAACAAAGACACCAACAGCGTCGTTCAGGCCGGGGAGGGGAGCATCACGGCCCGAACTCATGTAGCCGAAGCAAACTGCGTCCGACTGAGTGTAGAATCTCAAAACAAGCGACCATGCGGCCTTGATCAAGCTAGCTACAGTGATTCCCATGATCTTACGTGATGATTGGATCTTGCTTGCATCGCCAAGATCAACGAAGACGGATCGAGTTGATGGCACCTCTCCTGACTCCTGGTTCAAAAACGGAAAGTTTGAGAACTCGTTCGCTCCAACGTAGTCTTTCCAGTATTGCACTGATTTGCTCTGGTGATCAACGTAACGGAGGTGATCGGAGAGGAGCAGCTTTGAAGTGTGTGGGAGCTTTCCGCTGTAAAAGTCGCCCATCTCGCGTAATATCACGGACAGAGACAATCCGTCCACAATAGTATGGCTCAACTCAAACTTGCAAAATACCCTTCCATCATTGCTTGCGCAAACAGACAGTTGGTGGGCAGGCTCGAGAAGTTGAAAGACTGCAGATGGATGGTTTTGCAGTGTCTTCAAACAATCACCTCCAATAGAGTCGACAAGTGTGATTTTGGGCCTGACATTTCGTAGGACCACCTGTTCGTAAGAAGCACCGTCACGAGCACTTGTCACGAAAATGGTGCGAAGAGCAGGATGGCGATGGACAACCGCTTTCCACGCGTCACAGAGTCGCTGGATTTCCACAGGCGCTGAGTGTTGGTTCCGAGTCACTTCAACTGTCCACTCAATTCTGTAACTTTCTGGATTCTTGATTCTGGCCAGCATCATGCCCTCTTGAACGGAGGAGCAAGGGTACACAAGCTCAACGTTTCCAAGGTTATGGTCGCCAATCTCAGGGAGAAATTCCCTTTCAAATGCGTTCAATTGATCGAATGTCAGAGGGAGAAGTGGATGGTCGCTGAGAGTGCTTCGCCTGTGTTGGCGATGCAATTCATCAATAATGTCCTTGAGTTTTCTTTCACACCGTACAGCCCAGTCATCAAGCCTGGCTGTTGGATCATTAGAAGTCAGCTCGAATCGAGCGGTCTTGTCAATGTCAAAATAGACACGGACAGCTACGGCGCTTGCAGAGGGACTTCCCCGAATCCTTTCATCGGAGACCTCAACATCGCCACTCTCAACCTCAATGCCGGTCGCCTGTACTCCAGAAAGGACATTTTCGTGTTCACCTTCATAGGTAATAACGAGCGGTTCACTCTCTGAGGGCAGGCCAGAGGTGTGGAAAGGCGAGGCTTGCTCTCGCAGAGCTGTCTTTAACGCATCCTTTGTGTAGCTGACTGCGCCGACGATGTCCGCTGACGCAGATACTGACGCATCCAATGATAATGAAAGATCAAAGCAGCCAACCTCCCGCGACATGTCGATTTCACTGGTGCTTACAATATCCCTGGCGCTGGCTCTCAGGATAAATGAACGAAGGGGTGAGCTAGAGAAGAGTTCAGTATATGAAGTTGTGAGTGCCGCAACGGCTAGATCAATCGGTCGTGTGCCCAACGCAGTGTGACTAGTTTCCAGCAACATGTTGCTGTATTCTTGTCCAAGAGAGAAACCCTCAGGTACAGCTGGGGGCTGAGATGTGGGAGCGGATGATGGTCGACGCAAGAAGCCCTCGACGCTTGCATGCTGTAGGCGAGATACCATAACACTCTGCTCCCACGAAGAATGTCGGTGGTTCGTTGTTGACTGGTTGTCGGTATTTGGTGAAGGCTCAATGTGTGTATCGTTGTAGTTGGTCGATACAAACTTCCTGGCCAAGTTGCTCAGGAGGATCGACCAGGACTTCTTATCCAAGAGAAGCTTGTGCGTCAACAAGGCCAGCTGTGCTGACTCAACACCTCTGATTTGGAATAAATGTGCTTCGAAGGCAGTTTCTCTGCCTCCCATCTGTGTTCGCAGATCTGAGATCTTCTTATGCATGTCCTTCAAGTCCTCCACCTGATTTATGTCTTGAGAAGCAATTCGAACCGTCTCTGTGGCTCCATGTTTCGCGCTGCCTCGCAAGACTGCATAGTCTTCCAAAAGCGATTGCAGAGACTCGTAAACCCCGTGTATGCCGACACTTGAAGGCAATGTGAGCAGAGTCGTTTGCACAGGCTGATCCAAGGGAACTTTCCACAGCGACTTTATCCACTCCGAGGGCTCTCCAAATCTGCTACGGAGCGTGCCAGGCGCTGTGGCTCCAGATGTTGTATCCTCGGTGCGCAATTGCATATCTACAAGCCTTGAACAAGCAAGAAGCTCGCCGACAGGCACAACAAAGCCTTGGTCAAAGAGAACAGCCATGACGCGAATGGCGCTCATCGAGTTTCCGCCAAGCTCAATGAAGGACTTGTCCATGTCGACCTCCTCGACAGGGACGTCGTGGGCTTCCGCAAAAGCTGCGCGGAGTCTTGTCTCTGGCTTCACAGTAGCCACAGCAGCGCTTGGAGGTCCCTCTCGCTGGCTCACTCCTCCTCCAAGCAGCTCCTCCAATTTATTCTCGTCTAGCTCACCAGCCGCTGTGAGCGGCATATTTTCCACAACGAGCCATTGTTTCGGAAGGGGTCGAATCTGTGTCGAGGTTCGAACCCTCTTGCGGACATACGAGATAATCTCGCGTTGGGATTGTCCAAGTGAGAGGGTATGATGTTTGTGCAATGACAGCGCCACCGCAAGCTGGCCGCCACTGGTCTGGATGCATTTGGCCTGTCGCACAAGTTCTTCGGATATCAGTGCGCTTTCAATGGCGCTGATAGCATCTTCGGGGGTATAAGTGTGGTTCTCCATCTCTATCGAAACCATTACGTGTCAACCGGAGGCAAATTAAGGTCGTATGCAGGGAAATAACAAGGCGTTGGTGTACTCCGTATAGTTTTTAACACAAGTTTCAATGGGAAATATTCGAGAAATGAAGATCTAGTTGCTGTAAAGAAGAACGAGAAATGTGCAATAGATGAAAAGTCGACTCCTAGTGGTTGCGGACGTCTCATCTTGAATCCTACGACGGTGACAGATCCTCTAGCCTCGTCACGTCACACTCCCCCACAGGGTCTCCCACATCGTGGTAAGAATCCGGCACGCCCCACAGCAGCTCTAGAAGTCTTGGTCATGTATTAGCCTCTCCGGCTGCCGGCATTGGGACGTTTGCTGTGTCAATCCGACACTACACGCGGCCATGGCTTCCATGCGGCGTGGCATAGTAGCATGAGAGTGACTGGACGAGTCAGGGTTTAACGTGGGAGCTTGACTGATACTCCTGGAGGACAGGGATAATCCTTCTAGCGTGGCTCAGCCCGGCTTAGTCAATGGGACTGCCCTTGCATCATCCCCACCCCAGTTATCCAGAACACTGTCCTTCCCGCTACTCCATAACTACTCCGTACATACGCTCGTAACGCCAGATAGTGGGGGTAATCAAGTAATATCCCAAAACGGCAATGACGAGGATTACATAAAAGTCTGGAAGCAAGAAAAGATGCATCTTTGGTATGATCAGTGGCATAGAGTGGTATACAGAATTATTGTGAAGGCTAAATATTCAAGAGAGAGAGAGGGAGACATAGATCCAACGAGCTACCACTTGGATTTACAGACGTCATGACAAACAAGTCATCTTTGCAGAAAGCCGCCACAATATGGTGAGCTCTTATGTCACATACACATCCTAAACCTCCGTACCCCACATTCTAGTCATATTGACCACTGTCAAAGTAGGGTCCTAAATCGGATCATAAGATAACATACGCTAAAAAATGGCACTATCAACAAATTCTAGGGTTTTGGGAGACGGAGGGAAATCGAGGTCCAATATATGATATAGGTTTATATGATAATTGGGCCCGGTCCCCCAATTCAACAATCAAGTTGAACTTCCCAGGTAACCATGGGTTTCGCTCCTTTGCCACGAAAAGACCTCAGTAGGTCATACTTGCTTCATATTCCGGGATGTTTGTTGACTGACTCTCTCAAGATTGGAACAAGCTCTCTTCTAATACACCAACAAACGGTCATATTCAGTCCCGATGGCATCGTGATACCGGTGTCTGGACAGAGCCTGAATTTGTTCGAGATCCATTTCTGCGAGTACATGGTCTGGCACCTGTGTTTCACTATGGTTCGTGATTTGCAAACCTCACCTCATTTTGGGCAATAGCTTATTTGAATCAGGCCAAGAAGCTTACGAAGGGCTGAAAGGTAATTACTTCTCACCATCGAGTATTAGCTCTCCCATGGTGTGTCAAATTGCTAACTATCAAAGCCTTCCGAGCGCCAAATGGCGAGATTAATATTGTTAGACCCAATTATCATGCCCGCCGACTGATACACTCATCTTCATTGGTCTCGATCCCGCCGGTCCCGGTAGATCATTTCCTTCGATGCATTCAACTTGCTGTTGGGATGAATGGGGATTTTGTTCCTCCTAATGAAGCTGACGGAATGCTTTACGTTCGGCCGGTGGTCTTTGGAACAGGATGCAACATTTCGCTTGAGCCAGCTGACGAATACCTCTTCTGTGTCTTTGTTGCAACAGCTGGCGCTTTCCATGGAAGCAAACCCCTCCCCGCGTTGATCCTTGAAGATTTTGACCGAGCTGCTCCGCGAGGCACAGGATCGGGCAAGATTGGAGGCAACTATTCGCCAGTCATGCAATGGAGCAAACAAGCAAAGAGTGAGGGGTTTTCTGTCACACTGCACCTTGACAGTCAAACCAGGACTGAGATTGAGGAATTCTCTACTTCTGCCTTTGTTGGTGCGAAGGTTGACGGTGCAAAGGTCACACTGGTGGTGCCTGATACCCAAAATGTCGTGAACAGTGTCACTTCCGATAGTGTTCAACAGCTAGCGAAACATTTAGGATGGAGTATAGAGCGAAGACCAGTAAGTTTATTTTATCCCTTTGCTCCTGTTTTTTTTCTTTGCCACCATAATACTAACCGTTACGTCAAGATCAAATATGAAGAACTTCCCGAGTTTTCTGAGGTCATGGCATGTGGAACAGCAGTTACTATTCTCTCTATCGAGTCAATCACAAGAAAAAGCACGCAGGATACATTTGTCTATCAGAAAGAGGGTGAGTCTGGGCCTTGTGCGCAGAAACTTTTAGGGTTACTTCAGGACATTTATAAGGGGAGGGTGGAAGACATATTCGGATGGCTCCTCAAAGTCAACCGACCGGTTGGATATAATGAGGCAGGGGCAGATTGAGACATACCTTTCTCTTAACTGTCACCACGGCATCAGAAGAAGATAGTTTGTAGTCAAATAATATTTTGCATATTCTCGGCAGTACAATTAATAGATCTAAAGATGATACGTCAAGTATAAGCTTTTTGCTAGACTGATAATGTGAACTTATCTCCCGATCCAAAACACATAGGAGGCAAATTCCCGACTGGGAAAAAAATACCTACTGGGAATATAGAAAGATATTCTACTGCGAGTTGATCCATTTCTTGTGTGAGGCCTACCCTACAATTTGTTGTGCATTCAAAAGAAAATATGACCTATTATCTGCCTACAAGATAGACGTAATAATAGCAAGAGTTGAATTCATATTTGGTATTGAGTCTATATTCAATTAACAAAAATCTTGTCTCTAGTAGCTTTGCAATACATTCTTGCATCAATCGGTGGTTGATCCCAAGGTACGATACAGAGTTATTGGAAATGGTGAGAGCAGCATCGCTGGGTTATTCTGGGTTAGGGTTACAGCATATGATTAATGCGGGTTAGGGTTACTATTCAGCATAGTAAGCAGGGTTGTGAACTAATATGGGCCAGCATGAGTAACGCTGACTTCATTACTCTTCCAGTTAATGCGCATTATCCTTGCGAGCAATAAGCAATCTCATGCATGTAAGAGAGCATATGCTAAGTTGGTAGTATTACAAATTACCTCTAATCCCTTGCCTTGCACAAATTTCTCATTCCTACGACACCCAAGCATCTTCCCTCAGGTGAGACACCAGTCACATCAAGATCCTGGCCATCACTCATAGCCAGATCCGCCATTGCGCGCCCAAGCTCTTGGGATGAGCCCACAACACTTGACAATCCGATGCGACGGTAAATTGGGATCATAACATAATTTGCCCACTTCTTGATCAGTGTGAGCGGCTTCACCCAAGGCTTAATCTCGGTGTGATTGCTGTAGTCAATCAAACCTGGTCGAATGGAGTAAAAGTTGAAGGAAGGCAATGCTTTCTCATCCACCACCTCATCGCCCTTGATTGTCAATCTTTTGCTCGTATCATGATGCAATTGGAATAATTTCTCCTCGGCTCTTGCTTTGACATCCAGGATCCAGATGGCTCGTGCATCGTGGCAACCGTCATCTGCATGAGGTCAGACAGACATTCATTCAGCAACATTTGCATGTGTATTGGGGAACATACGAGAGATATAGACGAAATTAAACTTCTCATTCAAGCTTGCGTAGATCTTGCCTGCAAGTACCGGGAGATCAATGTGGGCATACTCGTACTCTCTGCATGCTCATGTGTCAACATAATCAGGTGTAATACTTTCAAGTGCAGTATGAAATCTCACTCTTTCGTTACACTCATCGCTGGCGGGCCGACGGCCCAGATACAGCCGTGCGCACCTTGCAGTTTGGCCAGGGTTTCCTCGCTGTAGACAGCCAGATCTTCATGGATGATGACCGTGACTTTTGCATGACCCTCGGCTTGGGGCACAGGCTTTCGACTGAGGATGGTAATCTTGTGAATGGCCTCATCGTGTAGCATAGTCTCTAGGGCAATACTGCCCACGAGGCCAGTGGCACCGGTTAGAATGATGTGCATGATGAGTGACCAAGAAACCAGATAGAGAAAGATGCGTCTAATTTTGGTACATGGAAATTAAGTCGAATGAAGAACTAACGTGGTCTAGCTAAGGGGAGGGATTGTTTAAAGTGTTCGCAGAGAATATATGGGTTTTGTCATAAGATAGATACCATGTTGCGTATACTCAATAGAACCATGCCTTCTGTAATTACGGCACTAGGATTATCACACCAGCTGAGTCCTTACGTGCCCGTGTACAAATTATTAGCGTAAGTGTTTACTGAATGCTGGCATACGCACGCGTCAGATCTCACATATTCGTCATGATCGTTCGAAGAGCAACGCCACACCTTCAAAGGAGAAATACAACATTGATAAACACGTTTCTTATGCGTAAATTGATTGAAATATGCCACAGTATATGTGCAATAATCATTTATCGCACTTTATAGGGTTCTTTTAGTGATTGTATTGGTAAGGTTGGACTGATGGATCAAGGCTGACTGGGCCATGAATAATACACCTACTACTAGTATGGAGTGAGTACACTGTACTCCGTAAAAGTTGGGTAAAGCCATGAATAATCTTGGGACACCAACTGGTCCGTAAAGAACACCAAAACCTCGTTTCACGGCACATTGCGTGTACCACTGCGTATTCCAGTATAAGCAAACACCTCAAGTTTATACTTTCTCCCTCAAGTTGTTTGGTAATCACGCTGCCAGCATCTCCAATCATGTCGGCACCATACATTGTGTCTGTGAATAAAGTGGCTAATAGTCCAGCACCTGAAGGTGCTGCTGGAAAGGCACACCACCACAAGAATGGAAAGAAAATCTTCCATAACCCATGGCCGAGCTGGCAAGATGTCGATCCAGAAGCTGTGAAAGCGCATCTCATGCAGTGAGCACATAATTCCGGCACCAATTTTGACAGCAGCGCAGCATTCTGACAATCTTCAAGGCGAAATTGGCTCGCCACATGGACTCAGTGAGTTTAACGAGTGAGGCCACTGAAAGCTGAGCTAACAGGACCTACCAATATAGCCCTTCAGCGTCCGAGGCAAAGGTATGGCCAACTGCACTTCACATTGATCAAAAGGAGTGTGTCTAACCAGAGATAATTTTATCCTTCCATTTGTAGATTCCAGTTCTAAAACCGGCATTCTTCACTGAAAGATTAGGCAAAGACGCTTCAAACCTTCGAGCGACATGGCTTGGACACGCGTGTTACTTGGTGGAATTTCCATCAGGTTTGCGCGCCCTCTTTGATCCTGTCATGACAGATCGCTGCTCGCCTTCATCTTGGATGGGGCCAAAACGATTCACCAGTTCTCCATGCCATATAAAAGACCTCCCAATTGTGGATGTTGTGGTCATCTCGCACAACCACTATGATCATGTAAGAAAGACCATGTTTCCTGCTAATACTCTACTGCGCGCTGATCAATTTTGCTCATAGTTAAGCCACCCGACCATCATGGAGATCCACAAACTCCACCCCAAAGCACACTTCTTTGTGCCTCTCGGGAATGAGGCCTGGGTTCGGTCTTGTGGCATTAAGAATGTCACGGAGCTAGACTGGTGGGAGGAGGCCGATATTGTTTTGACCCCAGAAAACACTCAGAATGGCGAAAAAAAGACCATCTCGAGTCGTATTTCGTGTTTTCCAGCGCAGCACACCAGTAGCCGTACGCCATTTGACACGAACAAAACTCTGTGGGCATCATGGGGTGTCAAGTCATCGTCCACTTCAGCTGATGCTGCATCTGTGTACTTTGCTGGCGATACTGGATATCGCTCAGTCCCTACTCTCCAAAGCCAGGAGGACGACTGGGCGGAAGAGTATGCAGACCGACCTGTATGCCCGGCCTTTGCGCAAATTGGAAAGCTGTACGGTCCTTTCTCGCTTGGTCTGTTGCCAATCGGCGCATATGAGCCCCGAGCTTTGATGGCGCCGATTCACGCGAATCCCCGGGATGCCGTGGAGATCTTCAGGGACACGGGTTGCAAGCGGGCATTGGCGATGCATTGGGGTACTTGGGTCCTTGGTGATGAAGATGTGAGAGATCCCCCGCGAAAGTTGGCCAAGGCACTGGCTGTAAGAGGACTTCCTGAGACAGGGGTCTTTGACGTCTGTGATGCTGGAGAGAGTGTTTTGATACCAGTGTGAAGATTTGTGGTATGGGTTATTGGGGATCTAGGTGTATGTGATGATGCGAGGTCTGCCACTTTTGTTTTAAAACTAATAGCCGTTAATTTGATGTCTATAATAACTGCCAAATATGCTTAATGTGAGGTTTTCTCTATTCCAAACTGTCATGTAATCCATCATATCTCCATCAGAATGTCTTATCCATGCAAGGTCTTGGAACTTTTCCTTAAACGCGGCATTCCCAGCATCCAATAAACAAATAGAAGGGCCAGAAATTCTTGTACTAATCTACAGTAACGCCCAATAGTCCAGCAACAGCATCCTTCATCTCCTTCATTTGCCGATCCTCGGCCTCCTTCAACTCCTCCTCAAAGCCGCTCCCGTAGCCAAAGTATTGCCTAATCTGACTCCACAAGAACACCATGTCGAGCGTCAAAAGTGTGACTCGCGTTGATAGAGCCTGCTTAAACGTTGTTCGCACTCCCCCGTCATTATTCACGGCGCGCACCGCACACAGACCGATGAGCTTGATGCGGTTGACAGGCGATCCCAGGAACCTGTTGTTGCCCTGAACGATGGAGATGTTACGCTCAAGGAAGACGATTTCGCGCGGAAACAGCTTTTCGTCACCGAGATAGGCGGCGGCTTCGTCAATCATACGTTGCTTCCGCTCTTCTGGCGTTTCCTTGGTGCGCTTCCATTCAGCTTCGTCACTCTCGGCCTGCGAGGGACTCTTGTAGGGACGCATCAGGGATGCATCCGCCCAGGCATTGGCGTTCTTCATGCCCCATTCAGTTGAGACCTCCTGGAGCAACGCATCATCACCAGTAACGAGAGCCTTCCAGAACCGCGCGTACTGCCTGCGCATCTTGTCCGACATCGTCACATACAGCCCGTGATCGAGAAGAACCACCTGCGGCTTGCCAGAGCCATTGGGCTGACGGCGGATGAGAATGTTTCCGGGATGTGGATCGCAGTGCACAAAGCCCCAGACGAACATCTGGGTAGAGAAAAGTTCAATGGCAGTCTGCATGATATCGTTGAGGCGGAGGCCCAGGCCAGGAGTCTGAGAGGCCTTGCTGGTGGCAGTTGAGGCTATTGATGACGGCTTATATGGCGCTGTGATTGCGTCTTTCTCCCAAAGTTGCACTCCGTCAATCCACTCCGTCGTCAGGACACGCTTTGATGACAGCTCATGGTACACCTTCGGGATGTAAACGCGATCTCGAAGCGACGGATCTGAAGCGATCAGAGATGCTGTTCTCTCAGCATTGTTTGCCTCGTGCTCGAAGTCTGTCTCCTGCATGACGCGATCCGCAACATACTCGCCCAGATCCCCGAAAGGCAGACCCGTTGCCCAAGCCGTGTAGTCAGTCATCAACTTCATAGACCACAGGTCCCATGACACATGTTTGGCAATCTGTCGCCTTTGCACCTTGACAGCTACTTCACGGCCATCAGCCAGACGTGCAAAATGCACCTGTGCGATAGACGCTGAAGCTCGGGGCACCTGTTCAAAGGTGGCTATAGTATTGTCGCCATCGCCAGGACTGTCAGCGGCGCCAGCACCAAATACCTCCTCTACACTTCGACCGAAATCCTCTTTGATGACCTTTTGGACCTCTGACCACGAGCCATGGGGCGCATCGTCAAACATCTCGCCAAACATGCGCTGATATTCTTCAGGCAAAACACCGCCCTGCATGGCGACAGCCTGGCCGGCCTTTAAGTACAGGCCTCCGTTATGCTTGAGCATTGTGCACACGCGCTGGGCATTGCGATTGTGAATATCTTCGTCTCGGTGTCGCGAAAGCAAACAATCGCGACCAAAATGCAGCTTGTAATCGAGTCCAACACGCGCCAACACGCCATAGGCGATGGTCGTGCGCAGCAAGACGCCGCCCAAGACATACTTGTCGAAGAGGTAATCGCAGATGCAGAGCTCGCCGAAGAGAATGAGCGCTTTCCAATGCCATTTCAACTTCGATTTGGGCTTGGTCTGCTTCTTCGTGTCTTTCGCTGTGTCATCGCTGTTACCGTTCTTGTCGTCGGTATTCTGATCGCTTGTAGGTGCTATTGTGGCACTGGTAGAAACGCTGCTATAGCGACGTCTGAGGGAGATGGCGAGGCCGTGAGGACTCTGGGAGGCGAGCGCCCGCGATGCTCGTGATCGCAACAATGGTTGGAGCAACAAGGCTGTGTTTCTGATCTGAGACTGACCATACGTTGAGCTGGCCAGCCCATTGGCCCTACGAAGTAGATGGACGGTTCTCATCGCAAAACCATGGGAGGGTTCCGTGCCTTGCGATCAAGGCAGAGTGGGAATTTGTGCGATTTACTCTGTACTAGGTCAGAAGACAAGGAGGGCCTAAATCTTTCTGTTTCGCGTCTGGGGGAAATATCTTCGCAAGGATTACGTGCAGCGTGCGTGCTGCCTTGTGGTGAATAGTGAACAAATCGCCCAGGGAGTGGCTAATAATTCGAGACCCTGATATTGCTTACAAGAACAAAGTGTGGGACTTACATGCAGATGCACCAACAGCTCCTCCAAGATAAGCCCCGTTATTCAAAAATGTCATACTACGAAGTACTCCGTAGTCGAGAATGAATTACGGACAATAGAAAGTCAGCCCTTAGGTAACATCTTCCAGGGTACTCAGAATAAGCTAGGGCTAAGCAGGGGGGCGGCTTAGAGCAAGGTGGTTTCACATGGACACCGTCAAAAGTTGGATCAGCATCCTGGCTCTTTTCCGCAGAGATAGTAACATCACTAGAACTCAATAAGTATTAGTCAGTGGATCAGTTCTTCCCCAGACATTGTTCGATGCGGGACAATGATAATAGTTTATTTTACGAGTATAGAAGAGTAGGTATTGGGAAATTGTTCAAAAATGTTTGATGGAGTGTTGGCCGTCTTTATGCACTCAGCACCAAGCATCAGGCATTATTGCTGAATCATTATCATTATCGTGAGAAATATCAAAGCTTTGCGCAAAGCTCTTTCTTGTACCAGCTCTCAGAAAGAAGAAAGAAGCTGTTGGTTTGCAATCCTAGCACTTAGTGATTTTACAACATCGCTCAGAATCTTAATCATGATCTTCGAAACCCCCCCTCGCATCCCTAAGCTTCCATTCCAGCCTCCAGACACCGTCCCAATTCATGACTTTCTCTTCGGTGAGGGAGATCAATATGGACGACATCCAAAGGCGGACTCAAAGCCACCATTCACCGATGGCCTCACTGGTAAAACCTACTCGGTATTTGAAGTGGCAGAGCGCTTCGAGGCTCTTGCTCGCGCTCTCGCCCAGGAGCTCGGATGGGAAGTCAATACAGGGGGTGAGATGGATAAAGTCATAGCCTTCTATTCTCTAAACACTGTAAGGTTAATTCCCTTCATTGCTCTGACTCCTTCTGACGGGAAAATCAGGTAGACACCTTGACTGTCTCGTGGGCGGCTCATCGTCTCAACGGTGTATCATGTCCAATCAGCCCAGCTTATACTACCGAGCAAGTGGCGAATCAGTTGAGCTTTGCCGGTTGCAAAGCAATATTCACGAGCGCGCCATTCATCGAGGCCGCACTCGAGGCAGCCGCCACCGCAGGCATCTCTAGAAACCATGTCTATGTGCTGGAAGTCCCGCCGAAAGCTGCGAAAGGAATGACACCACCCGAGGACCTGAAAACAGTCGACCACTTAATCCAAGCGGGAAAGAATTTGGCATCCCTTCCAGAAATAAAATGGACAAAGGGGCAGGGTGCGCAACAGACAGCGTTTCTCTGCTCATCCAGTGGCACTTCGGGCCTTCCGGTGAGTTCATACAGCCATAGGTTTATTCCAAGAAGCTCACAGCTGTGATATAGAAAAGCGTAAAAGTTACGCACAGGAACGTGATTTCTAATGTCCTTCAATTCAACACCCTCCAGAGTATCAATGAGCGAAATGGGCCGGAGTTTGTGCTCGGGGTACTACCACAGAGCCATGCTTTCGCTTTAATCGGCACAGCTCATATGAGCATTTACAGAGGCGACGGCATCATTATACTACAGTCATTCGACATCCACGACCTGTTACAGTCAATTCAACAGTACCACATTGGCACACTATGGATGGTATGGCTCAGCTGATGAGATGTGAAGTTGAGACTCCGTTATCTAACACGGGCTTATAGATTCCTCCATTCATCGTGGCCATGATCAATGCAGCCATCATTGTTCGCAAATACGACTTGAGTAGCGTCAAAAACATCTTGGTTGGAGCAGCAGCTCTCACCAAAGAGACGCTCGCACAATTTAGCGAATTGCTGCCAAACCGTAACTTCATCCAAGGCTACGGTCTTACCGAGGCCACATGCATCATTTCTGCCACAGATAGTGACGATGTCATGTTCGGCTCGTGTGGTTACCTGCTGCCAGGCATCGAAGCTCGCCTTATTGATGCGAATGGTAAGGAGGTTGAGGAGTATGACGTCCCGGGCGAGATGCAGGTCCGAAGCCCCAGCATAACCCCGGGCTACTTGAAGAATGAAGAGGCGATGAAGGAAATGCTCACTGAGGATAGCTGGCTACGCACTGGCGATCTAATCGAGATGAGGAAGAGCGCCCAAGGGAACACTCATCTATTTATTGTAGACCGAATTAAAGAACTTATCAAGGTCAACGTGAGTGGGACACCAAAGGCTCTAGATGAATTGAAGCTAACCACACAATGCATCAATAGGGAATGCAAGTTGCTCCCGCAGAGCTGCAGGGCTATCTACTTCAACACCCAGCCGTAGGTGATGTCGCGGTTATCCCTGTTCCCAACAAATATGCTGGCGAACTGCCACGTGCATACATCATCAGGTCAGAAGCTTCAAGGGACCAGACTGAAAATGCCGTGAAGAAAGAGCTGCATGCCTACATTGATGAACACTTCCCTGCATATAAGCGGCTTGCCGGTGGCATCGAGTTTATGGATGCATTTCCCAAAACCGCCAGTGGCAAGATCCAGCGGGGTGTACTGAAGGATGTGGCCAAGGCATCAGTTGAAGCCAGCAAGAAGGCAGTAGAGGACATCAAAGCTGGTAATATAGTGGTAGAGGTCTATGAGTTTGACTCTGACAATGATGAATGAGTATGGGGGAATTGGGCTATTAGTGTAGATTCTGACGGCAATAAATCTTGATGAAATACAGTAGAGTTTTTAAGATTCACCTTCCGCTGAAGACCCCAAATACAGTGACTAGAAGAAAATGAACACAATGACGCACTACTCGTGGCCAGAGAATTGATAGTAGTCAATACTGTCGATTGAAAGTGCTACGCTTTGAGAATCATCACTTTCACGGGAAAACGACACAGCACAGTGAATCTCACCTATTACTCGATGGTACCTGATCCAACATCAAAATCTTTAAGTGATTGTCCAAGATCGAATCTAACAGCCAGGTCATCAGTGATCGAACGGGCTACCCCAGTCGTGCCAATTCTACAAGTAGACCACGCAAATCACTTCAGCCGTCACCAATTTAAAAAAACGCGATATGGTGTACAATTTCCGCAATAGACCCATATTGAAGTGTCCAATTTTAGATCAATGCTTTGGCCAAGGGGCCAATCCGCAAAAATAGAGATAACCCTAACCCTCGCAAAGAATGAGGCGTGGCTTATTACCACATCCATTAGCTCATGATCCTCTGACGAGATCTGGACGAGTAAGCATCCTACAGCCAGCTACGGGCCACGACTTGCTCACTATCCAAATGCTATTGATTCATACACCTCCCTCCATGAGTTTAGTACACCACAGGGATCACACACAGAGCGGGAAATGTGTGTAATCCTAAAATCTCATACGTGAGTTATGATGCAAGTGTTATGTTCGCACAAAGATTTGGCAAAAATATGCTTCAATAGCAAAATAAACGGCAAAAAGTCCAGTTTAATATTAATTCAAATAGCGTGCTATAGTAGTAATCAAGTGTGTAATATTGAGCAAGTGCTTTGGCTTTAATTTTGGTAGAAAATGTGATATTTCAGCAAGTGAAATACAGAGCAGTGCTGTCGAGCTATTTGTAACATGCCAACGTTTGTGATCCTTACAGCATGTACTAAGCAAGGAGAGAAATAGATACGGAGGCAGATAGGATCAGCGAGTTTTGTGTGGGTGGCCTTGTGCAGTGGACCTTCAGCCCCAAGATCGAACAGCCATATCCATTGAGAGGAACAAACCTGGGCTGTTATATTGTTTCCACATCAATTTCTTCCCACTTAACGTTTTTTTGCCCCAACTTCGCTTTAGGCCTATACCACGGTCTTGGAATATCTTCAGAATGACCTCCACCAGACCACTGTTGGAGGGGCTGGGGTCCCGTGCTGGAGTAATCGTCATTGCACCTCTTGTTGCCATTCTAGCACTTGTATGTTCTCATTATTAACTTATATGCTACCCAATGGCTAAAATGCATTTGTCTAGGTGCTAGGAATTGGTGTATATCGCGTGTTCTTTCACCCATTGGCCAAGTACCCCGGGCCTTTTCTCGCCAAGCTCACCAATCTTTATTCAGCCTACCATGCGTGGAAGGGTGATATCCATCTTGACATTTACGAATGCCACAAAAAATACGGTTGGTAACCACTTCATCCAATGTGACGCGTTTTGGGATCGGGTTTGACATCCATTTAGGCGACCATGTTCGCTATGCTCCAAATCGGCTCATCCTCAACACTGAGCCAGGGTTGAGAGGTAAGAGCATGAATTCCCCGTCAATGTGGCCAAATCTCTAAACAGTTTCTTGCAAAGATATTTATGGCCATGGCTCAAAAGTCGTCAAATTCAAGAATTACGAAGTCCTGTCTCGGCAGGCTGCAAACCTGTTGACTCTGCGAGACAAAACTTTGCATGCAAAACGACGAAGGGTTATTAGTCAGGCATTTTCGGAGAACAGTTTGAGATTGTTTGAACCTAAGATGCTGTCAGGCGTTAATCGCTTCTGTGAAGTTCTTCGCAGCAATCAGGATGGGTCACCGATTTCAGCAGAGAAAGGTGGATGGTCAGGTCCTATTGATATGTCTCATGCCTGTAAGTTGAAATTGATCGCAGGCATCTGATACAGACACTGACTGTGACAGTCAATAATTTGGCATTTGATGTCATGACAGCAGTATCTTTCGACACTGATTTTGACACCATGCGCAATCCTGAATATCGATATGCAATGAAGGCCATTGAAGACTCCAATGTTCGCCTTGGAGTGCTCTTGCAAGCACCGGAGTTGGCAATTGGTAATCTCGACAAGAAGCTGTTTCCCGATGCCCTCGTAGGACGTTATAGATTTGTCAAGTTCATCCGCATGGTGTTGGGCAAACGTCTTGCAGCTTCGAAGACTACTTCAAGAGATATCTTCTCCTTCCTGCAGCAGTGCAAAGACCCCAACACCGGCAAGGAATTGACAACGGCGGAGCTAAGCACGGAGACAGCCACTTTCATCGTTGCAGGTATGTACAGGCCTTTACGGATAAACGCTAAAATAGTATCTAATGAACCACAGGAGCCGACACATCGTCCACCAGCATGGCTGCTGTTTCCCATTATCTGACGGGATCATCAAGTTGCTATCAGAGGGCGGCTAAAGAAGTTAGGGAAACTTTTTCTTCTGTTGATGAGATTTGTATGGGTCCAAAATTGAACTCGTGCGCTTTTCTCCGCGCCTGCATCGACGAAGCTCTGCGTCTCTCGCCTCCCGGTGGAAGTGCTCTGTGGCGTGAGGTCGAAAAAGGAGGCGCCATTATTGACGGTCAATTTATCCCAGAGACCTGCGAGGTAGGCGTTGGCATATACAGCATTCACCACAGCCCAGTCTACTATAATGATCCATTTTCCTACGCCCCAGAGAGGTGGTATCGGCCAGAAGCTCTGAAATCTGCGAGGGCCGAGTCCTCAAAACTGCCATACATGCCCTTCTCGGTTGGACCACGGAGTTGCGTCGGAAAACCTCTTGCCATTGCTCAGATCATGATTGTGTTTTCCAGGCTTCTCTGGGAATTCGACTTCCGACGAGCAGATAACGAACCTGGCTGGGAGGAGAAGGACTTGAAGCCAACGGAATACGTGCTGAAAGATCACTTGACAGCATGGAAGGAGGGGCCAACGTTACGCTTTCGACCTCGATATTAAACCTATGGAGTGGCTGAATGGACGGTATCTTGAACCGCTGGTGGATCTGGATGGGGGACTGTAATAGCATACAGATAGAGTGTATTTCATTGAGATTGGACATGGATACATTGCTACAACCTCAATTCTCGAAATCTTTGCTTCTACGAAGTAATGCTTTCTGCGAAATCTCAACCTAAGAACCGCTATCGTTGCAACCGGAAAATTCTATCATATTGACGTAGTATGTTAATGATGGAGGTAATCCATAATAAGGAGAGTTCTGAAAGTCTTGCGCTCTACGAAGTATGTATCAATCACAGATCAACAGTATGGGGGCTCATAGGTGGATTGGAAATGATTGAATTCGACACTCTTGCTGATCCCAAGTTAGGTGGGAAAAGCTGCTGCTTGAATACATGAAAACTTGCTAACCAATTGATCATGACCATCCAGATCTAGAAAATCAAGTTTTCATGATATCTTCATTAACTTACCCATCAAGCTATTATTGCAAGCTAGTTGGGAATGAAGGAATGTGCGCTGGAATGAAGGAATGTGCCGTGATGTGGAACTATCCGTTACTGAGGTTGATAGTGTGACAGGGTACATTTGGCACCAAGTTCAAGCCCTAGACCAATAATCCTCCCATGAGATACGAATGCCAATAGGCTACGGCTTTCCATACAATGACTGGCAGCTTTAATAATTTCCAATCCATCCAAGTACACCATGACTGAAGATTTTTATGTTGATTAATTAGAAAATTATTAACTTCGTCCTTCAGCTTGATTCCATTTGCATTCCATTACTAGTAGCCTGTGGTGTTTGAACTTGACCTGAACCTAGACATGGCCTTCTCGGGTAGGGAGCATGAGAGAGGCATTCCACGTCGCCGTGAAATCGGCTGATATTGTGACATACATGCTCGTGAGACACCATGTGGTATGCCTGTGCCGCAAGACCCCCGGCCCGCTAGAATTATCGTAGATGACACGGGGCCGTTTCAGCCGCAGTAGTTTGAGCACATCCACTTACTGTTTAATAGTAGTACTAGTAAAGGTTGATAAAATTACTACTACTACTAGTATCTACCAGGATTTACTCTGAAGACAAGTACCTTGATCGTATGGCATGGCGTGCTCCGTATAAGCGACCATATTAGTGGTCCCTTGATGCAGTGAGCCTCGGACTTACGGCTGGCCAATCACACATCACAGACCCGCAAGGATCATGTTTGTCAGATCGTGTTCAATCCTTCGGCTTCCAGAACAGGCCACTTGCTTCTGACTAATATGGTTAGGTTTGCCAGTCGTGAAGAGAACATCCACTTCATGCTTGTCTGATAGACATATGCGTCAAGGGATTGTGAATGTCGATATGTGCCACTTACTCAGCCCCTGAATCATCATTCGCCACACCGCCGATCCTGGCACTGACAGCGCCATGACAGGAATGGAGGCCATTTGTTCCGTGAAGGTGGGCTCTGGTATTACTGGCAAGTCATAGGAATTTCGACTGTTGGCGTCAGATAATAGGATTCGGCTGTAATATTAACTACGGGTCGATGTAAAGACAGCATAGAACCTTTTCCATTTATCTGCTAGCTGTGCTCCGTTTCATCTCACGGTTGCTACAAGCTACCAATTCTATACCACATTGTTCTGTTCTTTGTTCTTTATTCTTTCTAAGACACGGAAGTTACGCAAACACTCACTAGACTCTCTATGATACCATAAACAATCTGCATCATGCCGTCCCTTGAAGAGCCCGTCCATACCCTCCCACTACACTACACTACTTCTTATGATTCATTTTCAGATATATCGAGCACAAACACTAAAGGAACCGATGATGTATCCGAACCGCCTGAGCCCATTGCCGTTGTTGGCATGGCCATGCGGCTACCGGGTAATGTTCACAACGGAGATGATTTCTGGCGGCTGTTAGTTGAGAAGAGAAGCGGTCTTTGTGATGTCCCCAAAGATCGATTTAATGTTGAAGGCTTCCATGACCCTTCTGGAAAGCCTGGGACATTCAAGATGAATAAAGGATATTACCTGCAAGACGTCGATATCCAGCAGTTTGATACTTCATTCTTCTCGTTATCGAAGACAGAACTCGAGCGTCTCGACCCACAACAGAGACAGTTGTTGGAGGTTACATACGAATGCATGGAGGATGCCGGCGCAACTTCTTGGAAAGGCAGCGATATTGGCTGCTATGTTGGTGTTTTTGGTGAGGATTGGCAGGACCTGAACGCCAAAGAAACGCAACATCGGGGCGGATATCGTGTCACCGGTTATGGTGACTTTGTTCTTGGAAACCGAGTATCATATGAATTCGACCTCCACGGACCAAGGTATGTCATTTCCACCCCCCCATTTCATGTTAATTCGGAAAAAAGTTCTCACACTATCAATCAGTATGACGGTCAAGACCGGTTGTTCTTCATCACTAGTCTGTTTGGACTTAGCCTGCGAGGCCATCAGAAAAGGTGACTGCGAGGGAGCGTTGATCTGCGGCACCAGTCTGATCTTCTCACCCACAATGACACTTGCCCTCCAGGATCAAGGCGTGCTTTCTCCATCCGGAATATGCAGAAGTTTTGATGCCGCTGCAGACGGCTACGGGCGAGGCGAAGGTGTCAACGCAATTTACATCAAGAAGTTGAGCCAAGCTCTAGCAGATGGGGATTCTGTGCGAGCCATCATCCGCGGCACCAGCGTCAACACTGACGGGCGAACAAATGGAATGCTGACACCCAGCCCCATAGCCCAGGAGGCTTTGATTCGACGTGCCTACCGTCAGGCTGGCATCAAGGATCTGTCTGAGACTGCCATTGTTGAGTGCCATGGTACTGGCACTTCTGTCGGAGATCCGCTCGAAACGTCTGCTGTGGCCCAGTGTTTCGGAGACAAAGGGATGATCATTACTTCTGTCAAGCCCAACGTGGGACACTCTGAAGGCGCAGCCGGCCTTACCAGTCTCATCAAAGCTATTCTTGCTATTGAGCATCGACAAGTGCCACCTAATATCAACTTCAAGACTCCAAATCCGGACATTCCATTCAAAAGATGCAAGCTTCACGTGCCTGTTGACGTTGAAGATTGGCCTCAAGGTCGGGCTGAGCGAGTCAGTGTCAACTCTTTCGGCATTGGTGGTGTTAATGCCCATGTACGTGATGCATATCAGACCGATCAATCTTCAACTTTTTGCTGACATTTACAGGTTATTGTCGAGTCATTGGAACAATATGGAAAACACAATCCCAGGTTCAGCCCCGATGCAATCCACACCAACAAGATTGCCCGTGTGAATAATTCCATTGATAGTACTCATCCCAATGGACATTCCAGTGGCAACGGGTACTCCAATGGCAACGGCCACTCAAATGGAAATAGCCTCAAGGCCCTCAAGGGTCAAGTCTACTCCAATGCAGACAGCCAAGTCGAGAGTGGCGATGAGACTGAGAGTACCACCGACAGCAGTGATATCGTAGAGGTTCCTGTGGAAATACTACCACAGCTTCTGCTCCTCTCTTCCAGCACCGAAGCAACTCTGAACGAGACAATCGAAACATATCGAGACTATGTTTCAACCACCAAGGAGAGCCTGAGGGATGTAGCATATACACTGGCCAATCGTCGGGAACATAAGGCTTATCGAGCTTACGCCATCAACGGGCCCCAGACTTCCTTTGAGATATCAATTTCAGACTCTGTCAAGCCACTTCCAACTATTGGCTGGGTCTTCACGGGCCAAGGTGCTCAATGGCCAGAGATGGGAGCCGAACTAATTGATCGCAACTCCGTGTTTAGGAAGACGATCAGGGATCTGGACAGCTTTTTGCAAGGGCTCCCAATGCCTCCTCCTTGGAATATTGAGGAGGAGTTGCGCAAGCCCTCGGGCGAAAGTCGTGTTCAGAAAGCAGAGTTCGGTCACCCCTTGTCTATTGCTGTCCAGGTTGGGCTTATCAATGTCCTTCGTTCTTGGGGAATCAAGCCAGACTTTGTGCTCGGACATTCTTCCGGTGAAATGGCTGCTGCTTACGCCAGTGGTGCCATTACTGCTGAGGCTGCTATGGCTGCAGCTACTTTCCGTGGCACCACGAGTGGTGAAACCAAATCTGAGAAGCGAGGCTCAATGGCAGCTATTGGATTGGGTCCCCATGAAATGGCTCCCTACATGGAGCCAGGTGTTGTCGTAGCCTGCGAGAACAGTCAATGCAGCGTTACCGTGTCTGGTGACAGCGAGCAGGTTGAGAAAGTGGTCCAGAATATCAAGGAGCAGCGCCCTGGAGTCCTTGCACGTTTCCTGAGGGTTGAGAAGGCTTTCCACTCGCACCACATGCTTGAGTACGGACCTCTGTATGAGGAACATCTGGAGCCATATATCCAGAGTGTTTCGCCCCCAATACCTTTCTACTCTTCAGTAACCGGCAAGAGACTCACTGGAGAGGGAGACCTTGGACCAGCCTACTGGCGTCAGAATATGGAAAGCCCGGTTCTGTTCAATACTGCACTTCGATCAGCACTCGCAGGTCGAGAGGATCGAGTGCTTCTGATTGAAGTCGGACCTCACCCAGCCCTGAAGGGACCTGTTGGTCAGATTCTCAGAGATCTTGATCGCAGTGCTGATGTTCACGTGGGTACTCTTGCAAGAGACAAGGGACAGGAGGAGAGTCTCTACCACCTTGCAGGCAAGCTCTTCCAGCAGAACCTTTCGCTTAAATATTCCGCTATTTGCCCGCCGGGTAAGCACGTCAGCACGCTCCCGCGATATTCTTGGAAGAAGGACAATTCCTACTGGGCTGAGTCCCGTATTGCACGGGAGTGGAGGTTCCGCAAACACGTGCCTCATGACCTACTTGGAGTCAGAGTTATTGAGGTTTCTAATGAGCCATGCTGGCGAAATAGGTTGGCTATCCAAGATGTGCCGTGGTTGACCGGCCACGAAGTCAGTGGCCAGATTGTATTCCCGGGCGCTGGGTATATTTCCATGGTTGGAGAGGCTGTCAGGCAGTTGGATGGAGAGTTGACCTACAGCCTTACCAACGTCAGTATCACTGCCGGTTTAGTTCTTGAACATGACAAGGTCACTGAACTAGTCACGAAACTGACGCCATCTTCCGTTGACTCCTCAGACGAGACACCATCCTATACCTTCAACATCAGCTCTTTCGATGGAAACAAATGGGTGAAACACTGCACTGGAGAGGCAAAAGCATCTGTGGACAAGTCTGTCAATCTGAACGCTCCTGAGTCAATTCCTCTGTCCCGAAAGGTCGATGAGGGTGATTGGTACGGCATTTTGAACAGTGTCGGTTTCAACTACACTGGGCTTTTCCGAGGCCTTCGGAGAATTACTGCTGCACCTGAGAGAAGTCGCTCTGTTGCCACAGTGTCTACAGAAGCGGCCAACGTGGGGAAGAAGTATGCAATCCATCCTGCTGTCATTGATCAATGCTTCCAGCTTTTCACCGTGTCTGCTTTCCGGGGCCTTCGACGAAACTGCCGCACCATTGCAGTCCCAACTTTCATTGAGGAGATCATTGTTTCGCCAACCTCGAAAGACTTGACCGTCACTGCAGACATCAACTCTGTTGAACGAGGTTCATTTGTCGGTGATCTGGTTGCTCAAGATGGTAATCAGATCATTCTCTCCCTCAAAGGCTTCAAGGCCACTGCTCTCACCAGCACCGACTCTGCGGAGGACAATGTGCCTCTCGTTACACAGTTCGAATGGCGGCCTCATGCTGACTTGGCCCGACTGGACAAGTACATGCACCCTCGTACTGACCAACCCAAGGAATGGGCTCTGTTGGAGGAGTTGATGCTCCTCTGTAGTTTTGACCACCTTGAGAGGGTTAAATTGACGGATGATGCGCCACCTCATCTATTCAAGTTCTTCAAATGGATGCAATACCACGTTGAGCGCTATCAATCTGGGTCTAATATTTTCGTTTCCGAGGACCTTGAACTGTGGAACTTGAGCCGTGATGAGAGAGTGGCAAGAATTGAGCAGATCGTTGCAGAGGTTTCTAAGTCGACGTGGGCAGTCTTCTCAACTGCCATCTATCGTCTCTTCGAAACCGCCGATACACTGTTCACTGGCGAGACGCACGCTCTGCACGTCCTTATGAAGGATGATGTCCTCACTCAGTTCTACCTAGTTGGCGACTCCCTCAACTATGGCGATGCGATCCGAGCGATTGCGCACACGAATCCGAGGTTGAGAGTCCTTGAGATCGGTGCTGGTACTGGTGGAACCACGGTCAAGATCTTGGATGCCCTGAAGTCTTCATATGGTGAGCGCATGTACAGCAGCTACACGTACACTGACATTTCTGCCGGTTTCATGACGGCAGCCAAGGAACGCTTTGCTGACTATGAGAGCATCGAATACGCCGCTCTTGACATCACCCAAGATCCTGTTGAACAAGGATTCCAACAAGGTGGCTATGACCTCATCATTGGATCAAATGTCGTTCACGCTACCCCAAGTCTTCAAACATCCCTCGGAAACTTGAAGAGCTTGCTCAGTCCTGGTGGCAGACTCTTCCTGCTGGAGCTTTGCCCAGAGACTAAGTTTGTCAACTATGTCATGGGTTTCCTCTCTGGTTGGTGGCTAGGCGCCGATGATAACAGAGCCGATGAGCCATGCATTTCGCCTGAACGATGGGCGGATGAATTGGTTCGTGCGGGATTCAAGGCACCAGACGCCATTGTCCTTGATGGAACTGCGCCTTATCACAATAGCGCTGGCATAATCGCGTCACCAGACATCAAGAGCAGCAAGCCTTCAACGGTCACTTTGCTATCCTACTTCCCTGACGGTCCATATGTCGATGAGGTGAAGGCTAGCCTTGAAAGACAAGATATCGCCGTCGACATCCGTGTCTTTGGCCAGCCGCTCCCATCCAATGATGTCATTTCTTTGCTTGACCTCCAAGAGCCGTTGGTTCACGAATTCACTGACCAGTCATTTAATACCCTGGTTGGTCACTTGAAGGCCCTTAACTCAAGAGTTATCTGGGCTACCAGATCATCCCAGGTTGCCTGTCAAGATCCAAAGGCTGCAATGACCCTTGGCCTCGCCAGAACAGCTCGCAGTGAACTCTCTGTCAAGCTCTTCACTGTTGAGATTGACAATGCCACGAGCTTCGTGAGTGTTGCGGATATCCTGAGCAAGATCCTCTTACGTGTTCGCGTCCCAGAGTTGGATGCTCACAGCATGGACCCCGACTGGGAATATGCGATTATCGATGGTGAGATTCTCGTCCCCAGATTGCACTGGAAGACTTTCTCCAAGGCTTTCACGGAGACCGATCGGGAGGAAAAGGCATCCACAAAGCAAATCACAGTCAGGACGCCTGGATTGCTTCATACTATGGAATGGAGTGAAATGGAACGTGAGCCTCTTGGACATGGTCAAGTTCTTGTTCAAACCAAGTCGATTGGTCTGAACTTCAGAGTTAGTACTTCCCCCTCTGGATCGACTGCATAATTCTTACATTTTTACAGGATGTTCTCATCGCTCTGGGTGTTCTTGACAATAGCACTCGAGAGATCGGCCTTGAGGGATGCGGTGTGGTTGTAGCAACCGGTCCAGGGGTCAGCAAGCTCGAGGTCGGTGATCGGGTAATGTATATGTCCAGCGGGTGCTTCTCTACGCACATCATACTTCCTCAGGTCTTGTGCGTTAAGATTGATGGCTCCATGACCTTTGAGCAAGGTGCTGCTTTGCCTTGTGTGTACGCCACTGCTACCATGGCATTGGCGGACAAGGCCAACTTGCAGCCTGGCCAGGCAAGTTCTTCTTCTCATTTATATCCTACTAGCTACTAACACATGGTGCTCATAGACAATTCTCATTCACTCTGCTTGCGGTGGTGTCGGCTTAGCCGCCATTCAGATTGCCCAGATGCTCGGCGCAGAGGTCTTCTGTACCGTGGGCAACGACGAGAAGGTTCGCTATCTCATGGAGAATCACAACATTCCACGCTCCCACATCTTCAACTCTCGCGACTCTTCATTCTTGCGCGATGTCATGAAGGCTACCAACAACCAGGGCATGGATGTTGTCCTCAACTCCTTGTCGGGTGCTCTTCTACACGCCTCGTGGAAGTGTGTTGCTGAATTTGGTACCATGATTGAAATCGGAAAGCGAGATTTCCGTCGTCGCGCCAAGCTCTCCATGGAGGCCTTTGAGAAGAATCGTACTTTTGTTGGCCTAGATCTGTGGCAGGTCTCTCAAGAGCGTCCGGAGAAGGCTGCAGCGTAAGTTATCCCTATCGAGATGCCAAACATCACCCTATTCTTGTTGAACCCAACTAACCATGTCCAAGGCTTTTGGAACGCTGTGTCAAGTGGATCCGTGATGGTGCTCTGAAGCCTGGTGCTATTGCCAAAGTCTGGGAGGCTCACCAAGTTCAAGAAGCGTTCAGATTCATGCAGTCTGGACGTCACATCGGCAAGATCATCATCAACATGCCCGAGGACCCATCAACCCTTGCATCTGTTCATGCCGCTCCCGCCCCAGTCATGCGAGGAGACCGCAGCTATCTCCTCGTTGGTGGTCTGGGTGGCTTGGGACGGGCTGTCGCTACCTGGATGGTTGAACAAGGAGCGCGCCATATCATGTTCATGTCACGATCGGCGAAATTTACTCCTGAACTGCAGGGCTACATCAAGGAGCTTGGCGCTCAAGGCTGCCAAGTTCAGCTCGTGGCGGGCAGTGTAAGCAACAAGCTCGATGTGGAGAGAGCTGTTCAGAATGCAGCAAAGCCACTTGCCGGTGTCATCAACTTGTCAATGGTCTTGAGGGTAAGAACTGATCATTTGTGCTTTGTGTCGAGATTGGTAGACTAACATGAGCTTCTCTAGGATATTTCTCTGAGTGAGATGTCTTTTGACGATTGGACCACAGCTGTGGCTCCCAAAGTACAAGGCACCTGGAACCTTCATAACTCGATCACCACTGAGTTGGACTTTTTTATCCTATGTTCATCGTATAGTGGTATTGTTGGTCAATGGGGTCAAGCCAACTACGCAGCCGCGAACACCTTCCTGGACGCCTTCGTTCAGTATCGACATCACAAGGGCCTTGCTGCCTCTGTTATTGATATTGGCGTCATGGGAGAGGTGGGTTTCGTTTCGAAGAACCAGGACATCTTCGATCTCTTCCAAAAGTCTGGTTTACGTATCCTGAAGGAACGGGATCTCCTTGACGCTATGAACCTGGCTATTCAGAGATCTCAGCCTGTCAAAGCGCGCACTGAGGACGGCGCTTATATCAGCCCAAGCCAGTTCCTCTTGGGCCTGGTTACCACTGTGCCGATTGTTTCACCAAGCAATCGTGTGGTTTGGAAGGCCGATGTTCGCATGAGTGTCTACCATAATATCAATGGCAGCGCTGAATCATCTGCAAACGCATCAGCGAACGCAGCCAAGCAAGATAGCGTTGAGGGCCTGGTGGCCTCCGCTGCTTCGAACCCAGCCGTTCTCGAGGAAGAGGGCACTTCTACGAAGATTGCTAAGGGCATTGCCTCTGCCCTGGCCAACTTCCTCATTAAAGATGAGGACAGCATTAAGATTGAATACTCACCAGAGAACGTTGGCGTTGACTCGTTGGTTGCTATGGAGCTCCGTAACTGGATCCGTCAAAAATTCAGTGTTGAGACAAGCGTCATGACCATCGTTCAAAGCGCATCCCTGGTTACTTTGGCAGAGCACATCCGACAGGGCCTCATTGAGCGTTTTCAGTCTTCATAATTGGAATGGATAATATTGTTAATGAGAATGCTTAAATCACATGTTTTTGTATTTCGTACAGTTATATAGCCTAGACAATGGAGTTTTGAATTTACATACTATGTTTGTTACCTTCGCACTAAGGCGGCTTTTAAACCAAGGAGCGACCAAGAGACAGGCAACATAATTAAAATCACGCTTTGATCTTCCATTTTATGCTTCTAAAATCATTAATTTTATATCAGGGTCACGCTCGTTGATCCTCTTGGTGAGAATTAATCGTAACGCTATTATTGATTCACGTTAATCCATCGATTGGCGGCCGCACTGCTAATAAAAGCTGAGTCGTCGATAATCTCTGCAATTGGCGCCTTGTTGTACTTGGCCCAAGTCGACGCGTTAGCACAGCTTGAAAACAACATCGGCAACAATGTTGAGTTTGTTTCGGCCGCAAAGCAAAAGTATAATAACTTTAGTCCGATGAATCTATGCCAGGCTTTTTACAAAAGACCAAGAAGGGAAGCCAGAAATATAGGCATCCGTCAAGGTCTCATACGGGACAATTTTCCAGACGCCAACACATCCCAAATTAACTATGTTATCGAAGTTGACGTTCGGGATAATTTCGATGACCTTTTTTTTCACCTTGTTCAAACTTCATGGCGCCATCATTCTTACTCGAAACTTGTAATAGCCTGGAAAAGTCTATTGACAACGTAATATGTGTTGCCACATGACACGGTAGCAACAGAGACTCAAGGGAGAACACTGCCTCCTGCAAGCCACACGTATGTCTGCATCTTCTAGCAGCTCATGATGTCACAAATCTCCGAGAAACTAAGCCCTTCAGGCTGAACCAGTACTTCGGGATGCAATTAGACTATTCTAGAATCTTGAAACGCCGCTGCAGTGAACATCTACCAGTGTGGCGGAGGCGAAATCCCTGCGAGTCATGTTATACTTCACAAGCCTTGGCGCTTTATGCTATGATTTATACATTCCATACTGATGTTCTGTCATAGTTTAGTCTATATTGGTTTCCAAAACCTCCGAGGTACTCATGGTTGATGATGTAGCTTGTAGTTAGTCTCCAAGTTGACTTTTGTACACCATCAAACCTACAATATATAGATGAAGCATACACTTTACAGTTTATATTTCACTGAAATTATCCCTAATTTGTTCATGCCAGTTCATCACAATGAAGGGGTCCAAATTATGGATAGTATTTCTGTACTTTGAGCAGCTTCGCAGCCAATGTGATATCAAGCTTTGCATCTGAACGCTAATCTCCCGCAACCAACAACATCTGTGCGCATTGTGAAAACGTACCTGCAGTATGTAGTATTACTTGGATCTTGGCGAATCGTATGCAGATCTCGAATGCTACGTTAATTGATTGATAATTGCCAAGAATAGAGTTGAGCGATCTACAATGGGGTCAGGGCCTCCGGGTACATAGATGATTTCGAATGTCTCACATTCTTTATTACTGGCATTACGATGTATATGGAGGAGTGGTTCGAGGGCAATTATTGGAAGTCATACATGACATAGGTTTAGGCAATACAAGATATGGATAGACACAAATATCATCTGAACAGTTATTTTACTACACCCGGGTTGATTTCTGTTTTGCTGCCCTCTCAGTACTAATTGAAGGGGTGCTAATGGGAGCGCCCTTTAATATGTATAACAACGATCCAGTTTTTATTATTCTCGTTCTGCCGAGGACTTCAGAGCAGTATTTCGGGCCATAGGACACAGATATGCATCTAAATAGAATACATACGAGTAATAGCTGTGTCTACTGTTCGAATAAATCGCTTTGTATGATTTCACTATAGGCCCTAATAACCTTCATACGCCCAAAACCAAAAAGGGACGAAAAAGTCTATCTATGGGGTGGCAATACGACGTACCCGAGGGTTTGGGTAGTGGAATTTGCTCATCGAGACAAGGGTCAAGAGCTGTGACTGAACAGGGAAACTGGGAACCCAACCGGGATACACTCGCATTGAGGCGAAATTCAAAAGCAAACTTGGCAAAGGATCTGTCATTTCCGGAGCTTTTGCCAACTTTGTTAATCCCTGCATACCAACGTGGCTATTAGATGCAGTATTTCGTTTCACACGGACTAGCCACTGTTGCCGTGTCTATCCTCGCGTTGTTGCTGCTCATACTAATCCGAAAGTGATGCTATTAATCAGTTGTGTAAAATCTATAGTCTTCGGCAAATGATTAATAGCGGTACTGTATTATCGTTTTGAATTGACTTCATTTTGCCTTAACGCTTATCCTGCGCCTCCTAAGGATGATCCACACACCCTTCTATTTCCACGTTCCGCTCTAATAGTTTCGAGTTCCGAACTGCTTAGTAATTTCAAGCAATGTGCTCCACATTACTCCTATAGGGTGACACGGAGTCCATTTGACTAGGTATTCATCATTTTATGAGTAGGGAGGATCAGGCCACCTTCTGAATCCTTTCGGGATTATGGCAGTCATCCGGTCGGTAATAGCTGTTACGCTAATTGTTACTACTATGAGCACTACTCCGAACTGAAAGTAGTAGTATTCCGTTTGCCCCCACGGGCTTCGGGTGAATAAGGTCCCCATAAATAATTCCCCGGCAGGAGGTGTGGACCGACGAAAGCTGACTTCTATCAAGGGTAGTAAGTAGTAATAATATAGGAGCATCGAAGGAATGTGTCAAAATCTAAAGAAACGCCGCAGTGCCATGAATACGATGTGATACACGGCGCATTACTTATCGGCTGGTATTTAGGATCTTTATCTCCAGCTACTCTAGATACGAACTACGAGTACGGAGTACAAACAAGTATTCGATATCTAGAGGCTATGCACATTCCTTGGCGCGCACACGTACTTCGTAGTGCTAGTAGTAGTAGTAATACTAGTAGGAGGAGGAGGAGTATTAGTGGTCAAAGTCCGTAGGAGAATTTGTAATCCCAGTCAATACTACTACTTGGCATTCTGCCAATTGGCTAATGCGATGTGGGCTGGAGCAAGGGACCTAGCCTATGCCTCTTGTTCTCGGTCAATACTGCTCCGTACTCCGAACTCCGTATAGCTTTGCTGAAGACCATACGAGTAGGTACGAAGCCCTGTCAGTACCGGCCACTTGCAAATCATGTCACGCCCCATCTTTCAACTACCACCCAGATATCCCGTACGTGTATGATCCGAATGGCCGAATATACGAAGGAATACGGAGTAAGAGGATGCAGCATTGGCGGGCGTCAATTCAAATCTGGCGGTGTAACTCACATGCGGAGTACTCCGTAGGTGGTAATATTATTATTAGGAAGTACTCCGTAAATAAATATAGAATGCTAGATGTTGCGCGACATGTTGGCCGCCTTATAAAGCGCACGCCAGTCAATCTGTTACTATCTACTCGTACTCCGTACTCCGTAGCAAATGACATGATTAATAACACATAGTGTCTGCAAATCTCATGATGCTTACCCCTGCACAAAGCTTCAGGAAGGCTTGATGGTTCTTTCCGTTAAGCAGCCAAGAAACTTATGCCACGGATTACTCTAAACCGGATATGCAGGGGGGCTGCTAACCGCTCCACTAATGTGTGAGAGTATCGCCTATCAGGCTAGTACTTGTACGAAGAGTAAATGATTCTGGTCGCGCTGAAGAACAAATCAGCACACCCTCCCAAGACCTGCATACCCATACGAAGTACTCCGTACATCGTTCCAAATGGCGTAGAACACTGCTCGCTACTGGTCTCTTCGTGATCTCGGAATGGAAGAGAAAGCCACCGAATATGTATTCAGAACATCAGCAAGCTCAAATTACTACTAGTATATCTACTCATACACACCCCTATATATGTACTCGTACGGCCTAGTAGATGGCGTGGTGGCGGCGGGAACTTCTACAAACCAGCCACTCAGGCAACGGCAACAGCAGTGACCGGGACAAGGTCGGCGATTAACTGCAGGATCCTTTCGTAATCGCAACACTCAATGCGTGCCTTCAGATTTATTTCCAGCTGGGGATGAACAGCAACCATCAAAGCCACGGGCGGCACGTTGTTTAGGTACCAAGCAGCTCTGAACATGCTGTGGCAGGCTCAGAGCTAGGGTACTCCGTACTTGCACCATCATTCCGTACTTCGTACGAGTACGTACTCGGAGCAGATATGAGATATGGGGGCTTAAGACTCCAGCATACTACTAATAGCTAGTAGTACTCGTATCTCATTGTAAGGAGTACTCCACAGATATGAAGCCCATTACTACTTACCCTCTCTTAGGATCGAATTGCATCCCCACATACACGTGCTAGATATCCATCCCCCCCCTTTCTTTCACGCATGCCGCTAGGCTGAACCCGATAAGATCTACAAAGCACAACTCCATTCATACGAGTATGACTGGAGACCTTTCAGTTCAGCACGAGATCAAGCGCGTCTCAATGACAACAACTGCTCATTACAGGGTAGCCTCGTTGACTTAATCCTTGCTTTCGACTACTGCTAGTATGTCAGATCCAGCCATGCAGCGTAACAGCTTATTCTCGCTTAAATCTCCTAATTGAAGCTATCTATGAGTACTAGGAACTAGATAGTAGATCTACCAAAGAGGGAGCCCATGGAAAAGTCACGTGATGAAAGAGATGATCGTCTCCATTAGATAATTAGTACTCCGTACTCCGTACTATCTTAGGTAATCAGCATTAAAGGTTTTTTGATAAATAACTAATCTGTTTATGTCTGATTTTCTGCGCGATTTTTTACTTTCACGCAAACGAGTGTTCCCTGAGCTACTCTTGAAAAGCTTGGCCATTGTTTCAAAGACTGCTATTTGGCCTTTTCTACCGAGTAGACTCTACGATAATAGGCAGGTCGCTTCATCGCGCTATTGTGGACAGATTCAACGGGGTCTTGCAGCAGCCATAAAGGTTTGATGATCTCACATAGTACGAAGTACATAAGTGCCTAATAGTACTACACTTGTTTGACAGTGACGCCCCCTCTTCAACTCAATACTAACACATCGTCAAAAGAACCAGTCCATGGATACTATATTTGGTACTCCTTGAGATTTCAGCTCATGCTGGCAGTCAACATAGCCTTAACAAGAAAGGAAACTACATACGGAGTAATGCAGAGCGGCTCAAAAGAACCGTTGCATGATTTGGAATACCAGCGACTGCCGGGAACGGGCCTCCCGTCGCCATCAGTGGCGAGATTGTGCTTGCTCCCACGTGTAATAAGTAATACAACGGAGTACTAAATGTGAGATTTGCATCATCCTTACACCGGTGGCTTACGAGTACTTTGCGGCATACTTTGCGGCCCACAGATGGCCTACTGCGAGTAGTAAGACTAGTACTCCTGGAATTGGTAAAAAAGCGAGAAATAGGACACTGCCACTGGATAGCATCTAGTTTATAGGATCCGGAGTAAGCAGGGCGAAATTGCTATGCTAAAACCATGCGATTGTCCTGTTTCTGGATACTAGCATTCATCGTCGTCGATCATGTCGGGCGGGTGTCATCACTTGCAGGGTATCATTTACAGGGTGTGGTTTATGATCGGACGACCAAGGAGTTTCGAACTAAACAAATGTCTACGAAATGGGAGGGAGAGCTTACTACTGGTAGTATTCGGATCGCGGTGAGTTTGTATGATAGATGATAGTGCACACCTGATTAGAGTATATATCTGCTCTTACGTCAGAGGTCGCTATTAATAGTCATGTACGGAGTACTCCGCATTCTCCGTTGAAATGCGGAATGCGTTGGGGTGGGAAAGGCGAAGCAAACACTGTGAGTGAGAAGTACTCCGTATGCTTCCTACTTCGTCAACAATGTGAATTCATAATTTTAAAGCAATATAGACAGTTGTGCCAGCAGCCACGTGGGGTGAAACGGCAATATCTGGGTCAGGTCAGGTACTTAGACCCCTGTAGGGGTCGGATGACAAGGGGGGGGGGTCAGTTGGTGTATCTACTCGTAATCATCAGCATGATTACTACTCCGTAGTATGCGAACATATTCATATACCTACCTATTCGGTATTCCGTGTATCCGGACACGACACTAGTCGCCGGAGTGCTAAACAGGGATACCCAGGTTTAGCTGCACAAGTACGGAGTAATATGGAGGTACTTATAGTTGGCGAGCTGGGCGTCAGCAGTAAGGGTTCTTCGTAAATACAGGAGTGATAGTACTAGTAACGATACCTTGATGAGCCAGTAGGGATGATTTGATGCAGTCTTAGTGCCAAAACGCAATCCAAGCATGTCACAACGCGCTTCAAAGGAGTGGCAGAACTGCAGGCTTTAGCCAAGTGTGGGAGGTAGCAAACCGTGGCAAGAGAGTAGGAACTCGTTTAAAGCCGTGGCACACAGGTTGCTGACATTGTGCTCACTCTGCGTCGGCTAATCCTAATCCCTCGATGCAAGTGAGAATTTGGCAGCCCCAGCATTCCTTGCTCATGCACCCCATGTTGACACTAGCTCGGGAATACTATCACTAGTAGTAGACTTTAACAAGTACTACTAGTGTTACGATATGGCACTTCTAGCACGGCACGGGCCTGAGCTTGGACAGGATGAAATTAGCAGTACAAGTCCTAGCTGTGCGCGAGCCAAGACATATGGCTGTCTCACTCTCGGACAATGATCCAATGATGGGCTCATTCCAAGTTCTAACAAGGCATCCCCAAACTAGACCAGGCCAATGCTTTCTTGTTTATTAAGTGGGCTTCTAGAAACCCTGTCATTAAGGCTGACAAGCACAGATCACTCCACAGGAGCTGTTTCCAGCCTCCTATGGCTGAAGGATCGCCATCTTGCCAGGCGGGAGAAGAAAGGATCGTTTCAAGGTTCATTTGTCGACAAACAGGGATGCTCGAGGGATGCGGGGAGTGGCTGCAGTCAGATTCTCAAAAAGCAAGCCCCACTGTGATTTTATGAGACAGGGCTTGCCACAGCCCCGTCAGCTTCTTGGTGTCTGCCTAGTAATTCCATGGTACCGATGTCTCCGTTCATAATAAATAATACCTATAGGTAGTATATGATATTCCATCGTCACGTATGTGGCTGTCGTCATTGGTTCACATTACAAAGCTGTTGCTGCGGATAGAAAACAATTTTTCGAGACAGGATTCTTTTTCAACATCTCTGACAAAGGCCTTCAACAATATCTGCCTACTTACACAATGACAAAAGAGGACTGGTCGACGGTGACAGATCGAAGTCAGAAGAAGAGGATACAAAATCGGGTTGCGCAACGGACATACCGTAAGTCGATCCCTATTTGCTTTTGTCAGTGGAGGTGAATAGGGCCCTTGCCGAGGGGGATGATGTTCATCTGGGGAGTTCATATGCCTGCCTGACCAGAATACTAATACAATCCAGGCAACCGAATAAAACAACGTGTGGAGGAGCTGGAGAAGGAGGTCAGCGAGTACCGACGCAGAGCTCAGGAGCAACAGGCCGCCGAAGAGATGCAAGACGGAGCAAACGCAGCCGTGGGAGGCACCATCAACGTCCATGTTAATGGGAACCAAAGCACATCCTCTAATGATGGCACCGTGAATCCGGCAGCAGATCTCGTGGTAGGATCCGGCCTCAGCCCTAACAGCACGAATATCACTGCTTCGCCATCCAACAGCATCAACACTATTGGTATGAACAGCAATAACAGCATCAAGAGCAAATGCAGTCCTGTGGACACCGACAAAGAAAAGCCCGGAGGCCAAAGCAGCAGCGCAAGCAGTACTTATGCCATAGAAATGGACACAGATGCCGACGCCAGATTGGCTGCCGTTGCATCACACGAAGCGCCCGTTGCTAACCTCATTCCGCAAAACAACCCTGTCATTCAACCGCCGGCGCTCACACAACAGCCTCACCAGCGGGCGCAAATTCAGCCACAATTATCCTTTACCACATCATTCCCCGGGCTGACATCACCATCATTACCCCAATCTTACAATCTGGGGGCAGACTGGCCGTGGACGAATGCACCAAACAGCATCTATCGAGACCCAATAGGGTCGCAGCCAATACCAGGTATGATCCAACTCCACCCTTGAGCCCCAATGGCATTACAGCAAGGCAAGACTTGAAGTATGTCTGTGGTGTTGTACACTGAAAAGATAGCTAATTGTATTTCTCAATCCAGGCTTCCCTGGGATAAGGCAGGTCAGAGGCGACCATCAAGATGGTGGATCAGATGCCTCGTTCCACCTTTCACCAGATACTGGCGTCTACATGGTCCCGCATAGTGATCACGGACCTCACCTCGCTCACCCTGAGCAAGAGACGGATGCGCCCACCACATCAGCAGATAAATTGTCGGACACCGGCTCGAGCGACATAGGGAGTCCAAGCAGCCCGGCAAGCTCAATGGACAGCCTACCCCTAGGAGACCACGACACGAATCTGGCCCGAATTTTGGAGGGTCAGGTTCACGGAGAGCAGCAATTAAGAGACAGGAGCCTGGAAGAACGATTCGACTTCATGCGACAGTGCGCTTCTCTGGCAGGGTTCAATAGTATAGATGACGTGCTGAGGCAATACTACATAGCCGATTTCAGTCATGAATCCATCATGTCGCGAGAGCAACGACAAAGCAGACATAGCCAATTACCCCAGCTATTATCCAAGCTGCGGAAGGGCGTCAGAACATGGA
This sequence comes from Mycogone perniciosa, assembly GCA_025331125.1. Taxonomy (NCBI): domain Eukaryota; kingdom Fungi; phylum Ascomycota; class Sordariomycetes; order Hypocreales; family Hypocreaceae; genus Mycogone; species Mycogone perniciosa. The sequence goes on from JAOALB010000139.1 coordinate 80,066, forward strand.
CTCAGTGGGAGGCCCACCGATATCAGTACGAAGTCATCAAGTCAGCACAGAGCGTCATTCACGACGAGCAAGGCGAATTCACACTACCTCATTCTACATACGCAGAGGTGCTTTCGGAGCTGGACAAGATTGCCTTGGGAGCAGGTGGCGATGGTTTCATGGACAACGCCGCCCTATCAAGGGCGTTCCGGCCACTCATTAAAACGTTCCAAGATACAGTAAGTCTTGAACACCTTTAACCCCATCCCAAAACAATTACTGATATCCTCTTGCTTTGCAGTCACCGAAGCTATGGAACCTCACCGAGTCGTTGGTGGGCAATAACAATACATTAAGTCAAAAGCAGCGCACATATACTTCGCTTGCCGTCATGCTGCTGCTTAGCGGTTCAAATCACATGCACAAGGCCCAGATTACAGCTTTGGTAACGAGTTGCCTAGACATTGCCCAGGACAATCTCAGGTAGTCCTTTATGAGGTCAATGTAGAAATGTTTTCTGTTATCTGTTTTCTGGTCGGTCACGGTATGCGTGTGTTCTTCATACCCATGGCGTATGGGTGGATATGGGCAACGATAGACTTTCCGTTTTCTTAGAACTGGTTTTGATGTCTGAACTGCGTAACGAACTGCTTCAATACATATTTATTAGTACAAGGCCTTTTATGAGCAACCCGTTTTATAATCCATTGACACACCCCAAATCTATCCACCTCCAACGATGATCCGTGGATTCTCAACTCCATCAATCGATTATCTTTCTGCGAGTGAAGACCAGATTCAACTCCTCTGAGTGAAGCATGGCATAATCCTTGGACTTCTGTGTGAGTGTCGTACCATCCTCACCAGGTGCAAATTCCACATCGAACTGTAGGATGATTTGCGAGGTTAAGACGCTGATCTGCATGTACCCCAGTTGTTTGCCAATGCACGATTCAGACCCGACGAGGAAAGGCATAAAGGCATCCTTGTGTTTGACCATCGCCGGCTTAGAATACCATCGCTCGGGGATAAATTCTCGACACCGCTCATATACGTTTTCATCTATAAACAAACATTGTGTTAGCCTCTGCATATCTTGTTAATCTTGACTGTTGACAGTGAGGTTATATACCTAAAGCCATAACGTGAGGAGGTAACTGGATAATCGTATCCCCTGGAACAAAGATGTCGTTGATATAGATACCTTCCTTTGGTGTCTTTCTGAAGAATCCAGAGGGCGCAGGGTAATGCATCCTCAGAGTCTCGCTGATACAAGCATGGAGTAGTGGTGTATTCCGGATCTCCTGATACTGGATTTGATTGACATTTGATATCAAAGGTGCCACTTCATCGCGCAGACGCTGGGCAAGACCGGGCTCGGAGCAGAGACGATAAAAGAGGTGAATGAGGGTTGTTGATGTTGTATCGCTGCCCGCAACTATCAACATGCGCGAGTCACCCTGAAGCATAGGAAGCGCCACATTCTGGTCGTCCTTTCTGAGGTTTTGGAAGTGCCCAATCAGCGGCTCTAGCATGTCTGGGTGGGTTGTCTTTCCTTGCTGGTGAATGCGATCGTCGAGCTGGTCGATACAGAGTTGCACAAACCGTCGATAGCCTGAGCCCATTCCTGGAAGCGTTGCGAAAACCCGATACAACCAGGGTGGGAATGCGAAGCCTTGAATGTGCAAGCCATCTGCGAGCAACTTAATCGCCCAATGTGTCTCGCCGCTCTCAAGCATATTGAATGATTTGTTGAAGACGAGGTCACCCATGACGTCGAAACCATGGAGACCAAACCACTTGGTCACATTAATGGACTTGCCGGCAAACTCATCCAGTCTTGCAATGAGTAGATCGTGAAACTTCTGGGCCCGCAGCATATATCCCCTCAGGGACTTGTCACTGAAGGCAGGACTGAGGATTCGTCGTCGTCGATCGTGTGCTGCTCGGTCTCGGGTCGTGTTCGTTGAGATGTAGGGCATGTCCTGTCCATACCAAGCCGACTTTCTGCACTTTGAGTTTGGTCCAAGTACAGGCACCATGCCGTCTGGGTCGACGACAGAAAGGTCGTTAGGGCCGATTCGAACATAACGGCCATACTTCTGATGTAGCTCATACAGTACCTGATGACCCAGAAGTCCTGACTGGGAGTTGAGGTAGACAAAGTACAACTTGCTTAGCCTGGCAATGTATGGGCCAGGAAACTTGTTTAAAGGGTTAAAGAATAGACGATAGATAATCACGCTCAAAGCCAAACCAACGATGTAAAGAGATGTGAGAATGGCGGTATTGTACGCGGCTGTGAAGATGGACAGCTGCAAACGATACCATTGTAACCCCCATAGAGAGATACTGGCTGTGACAAGAATCAGAACGTAACGCCAAGGGTAGGCGTGGCGCTCTCCATGCTTAAAGTAAAGGAGATGAGTTGCTACACCCCCCAAAAGAGCAAACGCTGGCTCGTACTTCAGCGTCATGTCTCACTCGTTGTTGACGCTAAAGGGCCGGGTGCATGAAAAGACTGAGCAATCTATTAGGATAGTATCAAGGCTTGCGTTCATTAGTATACGTTGCCAATCTCTATACAAGGATAGATGATACCTTACAAGTATGAACGGAACTTGACTCGTCTCCTTCACAATACAGGAACGATGGGGCCTGGAGAGGAGAAATGGACCAAAGGTGGTTGGCACGATGGAGTATTACTTTTGATGAATCCTATGGAGAAGCCTCAGTGCATTCAAGACTTTATTACATCATCTATGGACTACTGAAAGATGTCGTTCGATTATGAACAACTAAGCCTGGTGTTTGCTTGCTGCTTTATTAACGTTCCAGTCTCAGAGAGCAAGAATGCACCTCCTATACAAAGGGGATTTTTTGCTTTCTACCATCTTGTCTATGCGTCTATGCACATCTCAGCTTTGTGGATTGGCTGAGTGAGGAAACAGCGTTTCGGTGCTATTATTGCTATTAGGGATTATTATCTAGCACACTACCACAGTTATTTCCTTCACTAAGCAATATGCCAAACTCCCTAAAAAGCAATGGCGCAAACATAATGCTGCTCCTCGACATGCCACCACACTGTCGATACTCAGCAACGGTGCCCACGGCGTTACGTGATTATGACCAAAAGGATGCTACTTTACCCATGTATTATTGTGGAGGGCCTAAGAAATCCTCTGCTACACACACGCCCAGAGACCGAAGGCAATCTATTGCCGCACATGGACACGAAATAGCGTGACGCTTACTTCGTAGTACAAGCTTGCAGAAGGATCAAACACCGGCTTACGACACACCCTTGCTGCGTTCGGGCCTCGGGCCTTTTAGATTAGGGTTGTGCAATCTCGATATGGGCTTAAATCATGGATGTGGATCATGCGTGGGGGACAGGGTTGACCCATGAAGTCTTACAAATGCATTTGCATTCCGGAGTAGAATGGTAGTAATAATAGTAATAATAGTAATAATAGTAGTACTATAGTAGTACTATAGTAGTGCGAAATACGAAGTAGTAGTAAGCCATATGGAAGGCCCATATAATAACCTCGTCCTCTCATCACATCCCCTTCCATTACGGAGTATTGCTCCCTGTTGATTCTTGCTACTCGTGATTACCGTGATGATGCTACAGGAGCTGCTGACTGAAAGGTGAGATCTAACCATCTGGGCGAAATTAGTAGGTAAACAGTCATACTTTTCCGAAAAGCATTAGTACTGGGCGAGAATTGTGATGCTGAAATTGAAATGGATTTATCTTGTGGGCCAAAAGGAGTCTGCAGGGCTAGGGCTGTTTGGGGTCACTAGCATTCAGGGTTGTGTAGGGTTGCTAAGGGTTACAGCTTGACACCAATTACATAGACGCACAGTAATATCAAGAACCCAACTAAGGTGACCATGTCTAGAATTCATTTCTAATTTCTTGAACCACTGGACACTGGTTTTGGGCTTGATGCATCCGAAGTGACCCGGCTTGCAGTATTTTTTACGGTACTGCATTGTAGTCAGTGTGGGTTATAACTTTTAACCTTGATCGTTGGCTTGCGTACCTCTCATATCTAACGTGGCCATTGACTTGGTAGTTGGACCACACATCATCATGTCAGCTGAATTTTGATGGCTTCTCCTAGACAGAGAGACGTAGTAGTCACATGCCCTGACGTTTTGATCATATGGGAAAGCCCCTACCTCACCATCTACTACTACCAATATACTCCAGCTAACCGAGTACGGAGTAAACAAAGATGAGATTCTCGTTCTTGCGGCTTCTCTTTGCTTAGTGGTTCTATGCCCCGCAAAGTCAACGTTAATCTCTCTTTGCATTCGCAAATGGATTCGGACTCCGATGAAAGGAGAAAAAAGTCACCAAGTCGCGTGCATTCAACAAGTCAACCGGGCTGTTGCCTTCTAGATTTTCGACACATCTCACGCTCACGGGAGAGGGATACCCGGAAGTGATACCTTGTCTACATCTACATCTCGCAAAGCCCGACCAGACTGGCTAAACTTGGGTTGTTCTGGTACACCACGTTCACCAATACAATGGCAACCGAGGTTTGGGCACTCGATGTGCCATCACTACTATCTTCATTGAAGACCAGCGCCGTTCCTTTTGTTTGGTCATGGCGCGGTGCTGTTCTGATCTTCGCCCTTTTAAACGTCAAATCACTGCCCTTTGTGTGGACGGCACGGACGTACTATCATCTTAATACCTCGTTTGGGAGTCAACGCCGACGGCTGATTCCCTCTGCCAACAACCCTCAAAAGAAGGTTGTACTAGTCAAGAAAGAAAAGTCATCAGATCCTATTGCAAATCACCCCTTGTTTCAACCAGATGTCATCAGCACCCATGTTCCACTTCTGGAAATCGACATGAATTTGCACAAGTCCAATTCAACCTTCTTCACAGACCTTGATGTCTCCCGGATTAAACTCATGGGGCGGATCATCGCTCCAGCCTGGCCGATGGATTGTATGGACATCGAATACAAAAGTCGAGACGGTCAACTCAAGCGTGAGAGGATCAAGGGCCACCCTGCTCTCATTCTTGGCGCGACCCATACCTCGTTCAAGCGTGAGCTCAAGCCATTTGCCTCCTACAATGTAGAGTCACGGATTCTGGGCTGGGATACGCGTTGGATATACGTTGGATCGTGGTTTGTTAGCAAAGGGAAGCCGAAGGGTGATCCTAAGCAGATTTTCGCCACCAGCTTGTCAAAATACATCATCAAGAAGGGTCGCATAACAGTGCGACCGGAGCAATTTTTAACTGAGTGTGGCTGGATACCAGCGAAGGCCAGCGATGACAAATCATTGGACAACCAAAACGGCAATTCTTGGTCGTGGGATGAGATTGAAGCATACAGAGTGAAGGGAATGGAGATTGTTCAAGCATGGAGCGAGACCGATGTATTGTTAGAGAGAGAGTACAACCATCAGTCTTGATACTTGAGACAGGGCAGATGTAAGACATTCCTTTAAAAAGAAAAAGAAATTTTCTAAAATACCGGAGCCATCAGATCTTTCTTGCAGGCTTGTGATTTGTAGGATGTGATGACACTCATCTAAGCTTTTGATTTAATAGGAGAAGCATACGGAGTAAGCCTGTCGTAGAACGCATGTAGTCATGTAACTTTGACGGCGCATATATAGATTGTTGAAATATTGAGATGATTCATTGTATTTTCTCTTGTGACATCAAAATCAAGGGGAGGGGAATTTTCGTCGATATGCTTCTTCTAATTATCAAAGTGCACATGACCAATAAACGTTTTGGCGGACTTGTTGACACTCTGTACTAAGATTCCTGACTCAGACAACTGGGGAATGACTACGAGATGCTCATTAGGAATTGCACAAAAGTGATCAAATCCTCATATATGTACACAATTTGCTTCTTTGTTGCCCCTAATCGTATTTATACGTATTTATACTACCAATACCATGGATTTGTTACCCAGAACACCCTGTCTTGCATGTAGATTCTTGTGGTAGCAATTTTCCAGGCTGTTGGTCGAGTGTGTGTATGATGCCATGTGCGCGTGATATTGAACTTGGAGGATTTGGGTATGTCAGATGTACTACAAATCCCTCAGCTACCTGCTTACAACGCCATTTCCCCGTGGATATCCATGTATCCATGCTGCTGATGTGACCAGGCTTGTACATGGCCTTCTTATTCTAGACTGTTTCGATAAATCTCCCCATGACCCAACACTCAGAGCCAAGCAACAGGATTACGGGTCCGCCCTCAGACCCTGTGGATGCCGCGTAAACGGCGCCTACAGGCCAGAACTAGTGCTGAACCTCAGGCGGCAGGGCTGCTGTAACAACCCGAAGGCCATCCTTGAACTAGATATTTCCTTTCTCTCGGCTTCTTCTTCTTCCAGTGACACACTATTTTCCCACAAGTGCAGCAAAAGCAGCATCAATGCAAGACATTTGCAAGGATCTCTTCTCTTTTCCCTTGTAGTGTCTGAGAATTTCGATGTCATTATCATTACCATGTCCAGACGACTCCTTTGGCCCGTGGGCGGGCTCCTTGTGTCGCGGCGGCTTCGACTTCACTCAGCTTTTTGAAGAGGCCATCCTCTCCATTCTGCTTTCTGGCCTATTTATTGTCGCCGCACCAGTGCGCATAGTTTCAATCTTTAGCGAGCCTGCAAAAGTCAAGTCAACCCCTCTGGATTGGGGCAAAAAGGTATACGCCATCGCTATGGGCTAGCTATCATGTGTTAGAGGCATCTCTGCCATGTGATCGCGGCGCAGAGAAGTTCAGTCGCTTTCGTCTCGCCCGAAGTCGGATACCGTCTTCATATTGCCATCTCCATACGTATAGTAGCTGACAAAATCCTCCCAAGGTTGCGTCGATATGTTTCATCGCCATGAGCGCTGCCCTCGTGGGCTTGTGGGCGACAAACTCCAGCGAGACGGCGGCCTCCGCGATAACCCACACGCGCGCAACGATTCCGAGCGCTTCCTTGGTCCTCGTGGTATCCCTCCTCTACGCAGTGTTGTCTGCGCTTGAGCATCGCTCATCAATCCGTCCCTCGTTTCTCACCTCCATCTACCTGGGTCTCTCGGTTCTGTGCGACTCAGCCCGTGCGCGCACTCTATGGTTGCAGGACAACGCCAGCAGCAGCGCTATCCCACCCGTCTTTACGACCAGTTTGGCATTGAGAGCCATCATGCTTCTGCTAGAGTCTACTGAGAAGCGATCAATCTTGCTAGAGGTCTACAAGGATGTTTCGAAAGAAGGCGCCAGTGGACCATACAACCTGGGCGTCTTCTACTGGCTCAACTCCCTGTTCTTTACTGGCTATCGAAAGGTTTTGGAGCACCCTGACTTGTACCCTCTAGACGATGAGCTGCGATCAGAGCCTTTGGCAAAAGTCATGACAAAAGCATGGGATAACGGTAAGTCTGGCTGACTCCGGCAACCCCATCACACTGGCGCATCTTCTCGAACGTCTAGTACCGGGAAATGTTGTCAAATAACTGACAAAGTATGTAGTCCCTGATAAAACTGCACCGGGTGCCCTCTTTAGTGCTTGGATTGGCGCCTTCATGGGGCCGATACTCATGCCCGTCATCCCTCGAATCTTCCAGATCGGCTTCACTTATGCCCAACCATTCCTTGTCACGGCTGCGATTGAGCTTGCGGCCACGCCGCAGGAACAGCCATTCAACAACAACGGCTACGGACTGATTGGCGCCTACCTCCTTGTGTACGGAGGCATTGCGGTAGCTCCTCATCTCGTCATGCCTCTGCAAGAGAGACTTTGTCGCTGACCTCTGCCGTTGCTTCTAGGTCTCTGTTGGTCAGTATGAGTGGCGCAACTTCCGCGCTGTTACGATGATGCGCGGAAGTGTAATCCCACTTGTCTTCCAGAAATCTCTGCTTGTCGACTCCTCAGCTTCTTCCACATTTAGTCCCACAGCGGCCCTCACACTGGTTAGCACTGATATCGAAACCATCTCTGGCGGTATCCCACAGCTTCACGAGACATGGAGCAACCTCATCGAGATCGGACTAGCCATCTATCTGCTTTCCAGACAGCTCGGGGCTGCTTGTGTTATGGGTGTGGGCTTTGCGATTGGTGCGTACGGAATGGCCTTGGTGTCAACTCCCACTATGACATGATTTCCTGCTCTCTTTGCTGACTCTTTTGCTATTCTTAGTTGTCATGATCGGGTCGATTTGGCTTGCTGCACCGACAGGTGCTCACCAGGCAGAATGGATCGCGGCATCGCAGCGCCGTGTGACCACCACCTCAAAGGCAGTGGGAAGCATAAAATGGCTGAAAATATCCGGCTTATCAGACATCGCCTTCAACTTGATTCAAGATCTTCGAACCCGCGAACTCGTCGTCTCTACGAAGTTTCGTCTGTTTCTTGGTATCTCTCTTATTCTATGTATGTCTGCATGTGACGTATTCTTGCCGTGAACCCTCTCGCTCATCAGTTTATCAGCTCTTTGCACTCCCATCTTGGGCCCCCTTCTCACGTTTGCGACCGCGGCAGGCATTGTTTTGCGCAGCCAGTCCGATTTGACGATATCCAAGATATTTACCTCGTTCGCCATTATTGTGCTGCTTAACAGCCCACTATCCAAGATCATCATTGCTCTTCCGCAAATTGCGGGTGCTGTCACCTCGTTCCAGCGCATCCAGGACCATCTCAATTCCAGTGAGAGGAAGGACACAAGGCTCACGTTTAGCCAGGTGGCTGGTGATAAAGAGGCCAGAGAAATGACTCCCTCCAACGCCCCATCGGAAACTACAGCAGTGGGTGATCTCGATGCTGCTTCAGTAGCCAGGCCAAAATCCCAAAGCCTTCACTCAACTTCTTTGGGGCTGGAAGTCATCGCCTCCATCAGCGGGAAGTTTTCTTGGCCAGAAGAGACTTCTAATCAAGACACTCCCCTTGCCGAAAATGTGGCAACCCCGGAGAGGGAGCTAAAAGAAACCGCTCCCGTTATCGATGTTTCACCCCGTCTTGACATCCCTCGCCATGCATTAACCCTAATTCTCGGACCAGTGGGTTGTGGCAAGTCAACGCTTCTGAAGGCCTTGCTTGGAGAACTGCCAGCCTTTGATGGATCCATCAGTGCCCATTTTTCTGGTGCCGTCACCTTCTGCGACCAGAATCCATGGCTGCCCAACGAGACGGTTCGGGAGATCATCTGCGGGAAGCCATCTGAGAGCGAACGTGAGCAAGAGAAATCCAACACTGCCGATGATGAAGCATGGTACCGAACTGTAGTTGGCGCATGCGCCTTGGAGCGCGATATAGACATCTGGCCCCGCGGGGACAAGACTCCGGTAGGTTCCAAGGGTATCTCGATGAGTGGAGGACAGAAGCAGCGTCTGGTAAGTTCTCATCCCATTACTCTATATGTTCCCTTGGCTCCTTTTTCTGTCAATGAAACACATTCCCGTACTAACATGCTCAACCCCTTCGCAGTCAATGGCTCGAGCCGTCTACGCACGCCGTGAACTCTTGGTTATGGATGATTGCTTCAGTGGCCTCGATGCCAACACTGAAGACTTGGTTTTTGACAACCTTCTTGGCAAGGATGGTCTCCTTCGCAAGGCTAACATGACAATTATTCTTACATCTTCCGATTGTAGGTTGCCATCCAGAAACCGCAGCTACTTTCTCTGTCTTTTTTTTTTGCTAACAAAGTGTCTCAGACCGTCGAGTTCCCTATGCCGATAAAATCGTGTTGTTCAACGAGCATGGTCAGGTGCATTTCTCAGGCACGCCAGATGATCTGAAACAGAATTTGGATCTCAACTGGATCATGGGAGACGATCATACACGACCGGCCAACAAGAGCAAAGATGCCAAAAAGACCAATGCAGTGGCAGAAGCAAGCGCTGCTGTCCTTGAAGAGGTCAATCTCACTACAGAAATACAGACAGATGCTGCTCGGCAGATGGGCGACACGGCAGTCTACAAATTCTACGCTCAGTCGGCTGGCTGGCGGACACTTGTGGTCTTTGTCATTTCAATCATCGTCTTTGCCTTTTGCGATTCTTTCCCGAGTAAGTGTAAGATGTAAGCAAAAGAAAAACCATGACAACTGACTCTGTTTCAACACAGGCATCTGGCTCAAATGGTGGGCCGAGTCCAACGTGACAAACCCGAATTCCGATCTCGGCAAATGGCTGGGCGTGTATGCGGCTCTTGCTATCGGAGCCATCACTGCTTGTCTGTTCGGCACCTGGTGAGTGGATTGTATCCCCAAAATCTTGTAATGGCTCCCTGGTTCAAATCACTAATAGAGCATGACTTCCAAGGCAACTGTTCATAATCACGATCAACCGCTCTGGTATCTACTTTCATAACGTTCTAGTCAAGGTTGTTTCACGGTAAGAGATGAAGACTGCATGCACCGTGACATATTCAACAGCAGCTAAACACCAATCTCTAGGGCACCCATGTCATACCATACGTCGACAGACAGTGGAATCACGATCAACAGATTTAGTCAGGATCTACAGCTCATCGATATGGAGCTACCGGCTGCGGCACTTGGCGTAACAATGGGTGAGTAACCACTTGACATCAGGACAGACTAGAAAAATACTCACATCTTGTTAGCTCTCTCTTTCGGCGTCGCCCAATTCCTTCTGATCTGCGTATCCTCCAGATACATGACCGCCATTCTGCCCCCTCTCTTGGCTGCCCTCTACGCTGTGCAGCACTTCTACCTGCGCACCGCCCGCCAGCTCCGTCTTCTCGATATTGAATTCAAGGCTCCCCTTTACTCACAGCTCATGGAGACCGTGGCGGGTCTCGTAACTATTCGCGCATTCCACTGGGAATCCCGCTCCATTGCCAAGTCCATAAAGATTCTCGATGATTCACAGCAGCCTAGCTACCTTCTTTACTGCGTGCAGCGATGGTTAGTATTCGCCGTGAATGTCATCATCATGTTCCTAGCTGTGGTGCTCGTAGTTCTCACCACTACTCTGCGCGAGAAGATTGGTCCAGGATTTGTCGGCATTGCGCTGAGTAACATTCTTGCCTTCAGTGCCACTATGCAAGCCACGATCAACAGCTGGGTGCAGCTAGAGATTTCGCTTGGTGCGGTGGCTAGGATTAGGAGCTTTGAGATGCAGGTGAACAGTGAAGACGATGAAGCCGTTAAGCTTTTGGCAGAACAAGGACGGGATGAACAACTTGAGGAGCCCAATTTGGATTCATTCGAGGGCAATATTTGGCCAAACAAAGGCCATGTCGAGTTGGATGGAGCTTGTGCTTCATACCCGTAAGTTTTTCTTCATCACCAAAATCAGATGTCCAATCCAATGAAGCCTCTGAGACGCAGAGGGATCTTTTCACGTTAATTTGATCGGCAACTGACTTGGCTAGGTCCTCGGGACGAGTTCTGGATGATATTACCCTGTCCATTCAACCGGGACAAAAGGTAGGTATCTGCGGTCGAACTGGAAGGTGAGTAATCGATGATTGCAAAATGCACACAGTACATAAGAACAGTCGTCTAATTGATCAATCTATGCAGCGGCAAATCTTCTCTCTTCCTCAGTCTTCTCGGCCTGATTGCTCAAGACTCTGGTACAATCACCATTGATGGCGTTGATCTAGCCACTCTCCCGCGCGAGTATCTGCGTTCTCACCTCGTCGCTGTCCCTCAAGAGGCCTACATCCTCGATGGAACCGTGCGACTCAATGCAGATCCCTACCACAGCAACAATAATCTTGGTAGTGAGAGTAACTCGCAGAGCCGGGATGATGAGATTATCCGTGTTCTTGAAAGGGTTGGGCTCTGGGGAAAGATCAAGGCCCGCGGTGGTCTTGACACTATCATAGATGAAAAGTTCCTTTCTCAAGGTCAGGCGCAATTGATGGTCCTCGCGCGAGCCATGCTCAGGAAAGGGGAAAGTCGAGTTTTGCTCTTGGATGAGGCAACCAGCAGGTGAGTCAGGAGTGCACTCTATTTACAGTCCAGTCTCGATGATACTAACACAGCTACGCACCTTTAGCTTGGATGAGCCCACCAGTGCTGTGATCGATGATGTAGTTCGGACCTGGTTTCAAGGCTGGACTGTTCTCGCCATCGCGCACAAGTTGGATGCCATTCTTGACTACGACAAGGTTGTAGTTTTGGATGCTGGAAAGCTAGTCGAATTTGACGAACCGCGGAAGCTCTTGGCCCAAGAGGACTCTATCTTCAAGGACCTATACCTGCTGTCCACAAACTCGTCTACTATTCCGAAATCACTATCTGCATCATCTGAAGAGTAGCTCACCCATGAATTAATCGCGAGAAGGAAATGAGAACTATCATCCATCAGAGGATGAATGGCCGCATTTGCTCCCCTCAGTTCCCCATACAAAGTAAATAGATTGCATTATCTCCACTTACGCCACTTTTTGTTCTTCATTCTCGTTATCTCATATTGTGTTATTAATTTGGTGCATGTCAAAATATTTGTTGGATAGACTAGCATCTATTATCTAAGAATATATCTCCCCTACAAAAGATGGGCAAAGATGGGCAAAGATGGGCCTTGCACAAAATCCTGAATCTTGTAGTTGGAGATATGGTTTCATCCGTGTGCCAAGCTCTCTGATGTAAGGACCTCAGTAGAGGCATTACTCCCCACGATAAGTATGTGTAAGCGGGGCAGATTAGAATTAGACATGGAGGGTAATGCATCGTCATAGCAGTAGTAAGACAGATGTGGCTTGGTGTCAAACTATGTCCGAGTATGAACGCTTTATAACGCAAGGGTTAGAGTCTCCACTATGCCGTGTGCTTTAATACTCCTCGAGAACCCATTCCAGGAGACATCCATTTATTTATCTCTGAACTGTGTCATTAATAGTTTGCATACTCAGACCACACTCATATGTGCAACTTACTGATCAAGCTACAAAAAGTAAGCAACTTCATTTTGCAGACATGTTTCCCGAAGGCCCCAACCCATACAAGCTACAGACCAGACCCAAGGGCAGCTCTAAACTTCCCTTGGTTCTTATCCATGATGGTGGTGGTACCACGGCCGGCTTCTGGGGTCTTGAACCTCTCAATCGCGACCTCTGGGTCATTCACAACCCTAATTTCTGGACCGAAGAACCGTGGGTGGGCGGTATGGACGAGATGGCCCGGCACTACATAGGCCTCATCCAGAAAACCGGCATCAGTGGTCGGATCATACTGGGAGGGTGGTCCTTGGGCGGGTTTCTCTCAATAGCTATGGCCCGTATGCTGGCAGAAGATAGCGCTACAAATATCACCGTGACAAGCCTCATGGTGATTGACGTGCCATATCATATTCCCTGGTACGACAAGCGCTCGCCAATCGTCTCGCCGCCGAAGCTTGTGGGTGTTCCACCCAGGGTGGAGCGGGCTCTGGAGTATTGCAACGTCTTGCTTCATGAGTGGCCAGTGCCGTCGTGGGAAGGGCCATTTGGTGAAGACATGGATGTGCAATTCACTGTCCAGGGAGCTCAGTACCAGATTGAACCTGGCCATGTCCTTTACAAGGCTTTGGGGGGAGATTGGAAGATCAAGGTATTGCCGAAGCCCGACTCGCCAAAGAACACGACAAAGCCCAAGAACGTGAGGAAGCCTGTCGTTCCCCCGCCAGCTGTTTTGCTACGATGCATCAATTACACGCCAACTGTAGATGGTGGGGACAGAAAATGCCACATTGATCTATTCAGAGATGAGCCTTTGCTGGGCTGGGAGAAAGGGTATCCGACCTTCATCAAGGCAGTGATGGAGATGAAAAAGGATCACTACACGCTGTTTGACACAACCGATTCGGCGCAGGTAAGGTCCTAATTGATGCTTTACTAATGACGCGAGAGATGCTGATCATGGATGCAGATGAAACATATTACGGGGAGCATTAATGCAGGTTTGGAGATTGTGGAAAGTCTCGAGGTTCTGTATGATTTCATGTGAGATTGGGGTGGATTCATGACGGGCTAGCTATCTTTCGAAAAGGTCATGTGTTGATATACTGGAAACATGTCAAATGACGGGTCTATTTCTTCGCAGTGAGTGATTTGGTGATGGAATCAAGACACTCAGTGTCAAAATATAACAGTCTAACAGTGGTATTGCACCTCATGCTCACACGACATCAACACTCATGATAGGGAGATAATTAAGTAGATTCAACGCAGTGGTATTTATAGTAATCTGCTCTTCTATGCTCCAATGCTAGTCATTATGATAAATACGGTTCTTTCATCTATAAGATATACTCTTCCAGTTCCCTCGCTAAAAAGTTGCGAATACAAAAGCCAACTGTGAGTGTGTAGGATATCAACGTTTGCGCATATAATTTATTTTATATCAAAAACTCCAACCTCCCCCAACTTTACCCATCATTATCGCTCAGAAGTGAGGGGCATTGAGAAAAAGACCCATGAGAACACCACCGATTGTGCCGGCAATGGGGATGGTCATAATCCAGGAGAGCAGCAGGAGACCGACTCGCTGGAAGTTGACGGCCTTGAAGGTGCCGTTGCAGAGACCAACACCAACGGTGGCACCAGTGATACACATGGAGGTGGAGACGGGGAGAGAGTACTGCGAGAAGACGAGGACGGTGATGGCGGCACCCATTTCCATGGAGCAGCCTCGGGAAGGCGAGTGGTAGGTGATCTTGTTACCCATGACTATTGACATTGTTAGTATTGCGTGGTTTTCGTACACATACGTCGGACAGTAACTTACCCTTCATGATGTTGTATCCGTAGGTGATGAGACCAATGGAAATAGTGGCGGCCAGAACAGCGAGCTGCCAGACAGGGACAGGAGCCTTGGCAGCAGCGGCACTGCCAGTGGACCAAGCGGAGTAGATGACAGCCCAGGGACCGACAGAGTTACCAATGTCGTTGGCACCGTGAGCGAAGGAGGCAGTGCAAGCGGTCAAGATCTGGATAAAGGAGTAGGTGTGCTCGACTTCGTTGGGGTACTTCTCGGCATTGGCGTAGACACGCTTCATGCGCTCACCCTCAGGGGTACCGGCAATGCCGGTCTGGGCGGCGTGGATATCGTAGTTGAGACCGTAGAGAAGACCGCAGACGATCATGGCAGGGACACGCTTGGCGAGGATCTTCATGTTCTTCACCTCGTAGACCTCACCAGCACCGACAGGGTTGTCACGAAGGGTGCGCATAGCCCAGCCCAGGGGACCACGCTTGTTGAGGAGACGGTCATTGAACTTCTTCTCGCTCTCCTCCATGAGTTCCTTGTAAGTGGCCTGGTTGGCTTCAAGGGCACCAAGGTTCTTCTCGTTAGATCCATTGGGGGTGGTAACGGCGGTGATTTCTCCACCATCGGCATTCTTGGGAACCTCGTTGTCGCTGACTGATCCCTGGGAGTGAGCAGAAGAGACCTGTTGATGTTGCTCTTCCTCTTCCTGGACAACGGCGTAGTCGGGGACGAAAGCACGCTCAGCATCAGGAGGGGAAGGACGGGTGAGCAGAAGAGGGCCGTAAAGGAACATCCACCACTTGACAGTGTAATCCCTCTTGACGATCTTGGCGTGGACAAAGGGAACGAAGAAGAGAGCTGACAGAAGGCAGACACCACCACCAGTGCCCATGGTAACGGCAACGATGTACCATGCGGGCTTTGAGCCCAGGCCAAGATTAGGGGAGCCCTTGTAGACAATGGACAACGTGCAGATGGTACCGGCAATCAGGAAGAAGAAGGGGGAGGTGTACACGGCCCACTTGGCAGGGTCCTTGCGCATATGGACGACGACCTTGATGAGAAGGAAGATGATGGCTGCAAAGCCTCCAGAGATGATGGGAGCCATACCCAGACCAGCAAAGATGGCACCAAGACCCTTACCGCCGTTCCATCCCCATTGGACCTGGGAGGCACCAACAGTAGCGACACCAACACCAGCAACGGCAGAGATGAGCGAGTAGGTGGAAGAAACGTGGGCAGAGTGCTTGGTGCACCACATGACCCAGGAGGAGGCAGCGGCGAGGGCGCAGGTGAAGGCCAGCATCTGGACGCCAGCGTTGCCTTGGAAGGCCGAGTTGGGGATAATGCCGTTCTTGATGGTCTCAGCGGTTCGAGCACCAACAGTAATGGCGCCGAGCATTTCGAAGATGGTGCCGAAGATCATGGCCTGTCTGTAGGAGATAGATCGGGACGAGACACTGGTTGCCCAGGCGTTTGCGACATCGTCTGTCGAACCAATTGGTTAGCTATGCATGCCAAGGTGAGGGAGAGGGATTGGCGAGGCGATGCCAAGTTTGAGGCGTCACTCACTTGCGCCATTGTTGTAGGCATCGAGCATGGCAAACAAGGTGCCAATGGCAAAGACGTAGGTGTACTGATCGAGCGCCATCTTGACCGGCTGCTACGAACTGTGATGAGATCCTGAAGGGACTTGAATAGTGATTGAGGACTAGAGAGCCGGGAAGGGATCCAGAAGCGTAACACGGGGGCCTTTTTAAATATTATCTGCAAGTGCCCATCCCCAGTGAGCGGCGTAACATCACATAAGAAAAAACCAGATAGGGCCTCGGTGCGTCTCTCTATGGAGTCCATTCAAGGCCACACCCCCCATGCTTTTCCCACTTGGGACACCGAGCGTCGGGGATTGCTGCGTACGAGCATTGCAGTCTTCGGTCGACCTGTGGCAAAGAATCGTTAGTCCAGCATGAAAAGGGCTGGCCAGAACTACGAGTATCAAAGAGTCCCAGATCGCCAAGAGGGCGTTGCTGAGTGCGGCGCGGCCGCCTGCAGATGGTGTACACAACTCTCCCTATCAAAGTCGCGGAAGACCCCACGTGGGGATGGAAACGGCTGTTGGAGGGATCATGGTGCTAGAGGGGAGTCAGGGTGGCCCCCTGTCGAGGCTCCATCAGGTCGTGGCTTCGGCCCAGAGCTGCTTGAAAAAAGAATATCTCCGTAAGGCGGGCGGAACAAGTATACTCGTAAATAATGGTGGACAGACAAGTTCTTTCGGTATCTGATACGGTTGACCGAGACAGTCTGTATTCACGAGTGATCCATGTGATAAGGAGAAACGCCCACCACCCTGAGGAAGCGAGACATTACTCATCACGACAGAGCACGTGCCCTCTTGCAAAAAGAGAGACATGGCTGTCGTAGCCAGACTAAACGCCAAGTTTATCCGCATTAAGGTTGGTTGAGTGATGGGGCAACTGGATAAAGTTAAGCATTAAGCTTGGCAGAAAATGGAGCGTTAGCCACTTAGGCTGCCTTCAAAGGTTCAGCTGGAGAGCGAGTGGATATCTTGGGGCAATGGAGGCCAGGGGGTCTGTATGATTGAGCAAATTGGTGATGCTTCACGGCGTCTGATAGGACAGGATGCGACAACTACACCACACGTGCAGGACTTCGGTAACCGGAAAATAACACGCCAAGACTCAGACACTGTCGCAAGAGTCAATAGTAGTGGTATTGGAGCAATCTGAGCGCCATCGAGGCTCCATACCCGTTCTGTTGTGGGCGATTCTCGGTTCGTTTTTTCGACCTTGTGTTCCATGGATTCCATATTGACCCACCGACTGGAGACGCCCGCCATGGCATGCCCGCTTATTGAAACGCTGCCCTTCAGCACGTGCTCCTCAATCTCGCCCCCTCAGACTCAGCACTATGGCCATGCCCTACGAACACGAGCATCTACTAGTATTATACCTTGTTTTCATGTCAACTCCATACTCCGTACCCTAAGGCCAGACGGGATTCGTTAGGTATCATCTTGCGTTTAATGCCTTGCCAACTGCTTTCGCCTCTTAAGCCGGAGTGCCCGTACGCTGTTCTCGGCACCACGTGGGTGATGAGGGCCGTATTGTTTTTGAAATGAAGTATTTTTTTTCTTCACCAACCAAGAAAACAAAGTGGAGATTACGATGCAGAGAATCACTGCTACGTCGAATGACCGATACTTCCCGATTAACTAATACACATACCTCATTAGTATGTATGTACTCGTAGATATTATACTAGATACCGAGGCGTCCCGCTCGTGAAATCGTAGCGCGCCGTCTCTCACTTCCCCCATTGCTTACGAGCGCATCAGTGGGAGAAGTTGCAGAACAAGACAAGATCCCAGAAACTTCCTCCTCCATGTATCTACTAATCGTTTGCACCAGTTGAGACTAACAGAGAGCAGTATAGAACGGAGCCATGACCTGCTACAGATACGAGCCATAACCGCTTCTCGAAGAACTCTCGACGCTCGGGCGAACCCTACGATTTACGCTCCCTCCTAAGCCATCACAACAGCGACCTATACGATTCCAAAACCTCTTCGACCTAAAGTCCGGCGCATAGAGGCCTCGGTCAAATAGCCAAATATATTCATTAAACTTATAGCCGAGGGGAGATTGCCTGGCATCTCTTTCAATATTGGGCAAAATACAGGCAGCGATGCAGGTGTCGCAGGCAATGACACCCTCATTTTTCGCGATGCATTTGGGAGATGGGCGTGTGCATATTCCCTACATTGACGACAGCTCCTCTATTGAGATGGCCAGGATCCTTTCGCGGTGGATTCTTTCTGGCTACGCCACACCACCCACTGCGCAGCTACGCCAACAGGCATCGTGTCATCACAGGGGAGTTTGGGGTGTCGATGACAGCTCTTGTTCTTCATTGTTGCAATTTCTTTTCCCTCTTAAGCCTATCTGCTTTCTGCCCTGGTTCTGACAGCATCTGGCCTCAATGTTGATGTTCCATAAAGGCACTCGTCATGTGGAAGAAGCAATGGTAGGCCTTTACGAATCCAGAATTAAGGATCGACCCCGAAGGCAAACACCAAATGGCTCAATCGGTGTCCGATTGATCTAGCCACATAGCCAAGCACCTCGCCAAGAATGCACACGATACCCTTGAACTCAGTGCGAGCTACTACAAGCCGTCGCGAGCCATAGTAAAGCGCCTGGTCCTCTTCAGCATTGGCTTTTACGTATGCTCTCCACGATATGGATCCATTCTACTTTGTAAATCGTGCCTTGTCGTTGAGCGGCCATCCAGAAGGATACTCCATTGCGCCATCCTCGGTGGATGAGATTTGTCTCGTGACGCCAAGCGATTCGCGCCCTGTTGACGTCGGATCTGGCATCATCTCAACAAAAATACCGAAGAGCCATATCAATCACAGATCAACAGTATGAGGGCTCATTGACAAATGCATAAAATGATAGAATTCGACACTCTTGCTTGTCCCAAGTTAGGTGGGAAAAGCGGCTGCTTAAATACATGAAAACTTGCTAACTAGCTGATCATGATCATCCGGATCAAGGAAATCTAGCTGTCATGATATCGTCATTGACTTACGGATCCGGCTGTTATTGCAAGCTAGTTGGGAATCAAGGAATGTGCGCTGGAATGAAGGAATGTGTCATGTTGTGGAATGTGCCGTGATGTGGAATAATCCGTTACTGAGGTTGACAGCCACGTTGGAGGAACCCCAGCAATATTGTCAGTGTGATAAGGGGCACAATCTGGCAAGGGACCTGGCGGTTCTTGGGCCAATTTCCTTCCACCTTATTATGAGATAGAGTCAGCGAAACCCTCACAGAGAGCTAGGTCCGTCTAGCACTTTTAGTAGTAGTAGTTGCTTTCATACGAATGATCCATGGTAATTGTGTTGCAAAATATCCCAGGGTTCTTGGAACATTGCTGTAATTGCTGCAACTTGTCCAAGATTTTTACCACAATTGCCTACGGCCACACTGCTTGCCCTAAATCTTGTGGGTGGCCCATGGACCGTTTAGTATACTAATAAAGTAATATAATTCGAGGATTATCTATTGGAGAGTGGAAAGAATCGCGGTAGATTTTTGGATGTGCATATGGATGTTTGCGCATTGTTCGCCCCTACAACTGTATTTATCTACCAAAAAGGTACCTCGCGCTTCACAAGTATCAGACGTAGCTACAATGCCATAACAATTCAATATATTTTAACAGAAATTCAATCAAATTAATTACGGATAAGTCAAATTTGTCACTCTACCAGATATCCTATTATTTCATATTTCTATTGAATAGTTTCCTCTTACTCCGTATATTGTTGATTGATTGATTGATTGATATACTATTAATATCCTATAGTAAAGGCCACTAATCCCAGTAAAGTAAAAGGATATTGTCACGACCCGACCCTCTTATGGCCGCATAAAGGGTCCAGGGCGATACGTACCCCGGAAGAACGACGGAACGACCGACCAATCAGGAAGGATCACTCGGATCAGTTAATAAAGCATTAAGAATAGCTTTATTAATTAAAGGGTACTCCGTATATTAAATTAAATAGGCTAAAGATTTATTATTTATTAGCGCTTATTAGCGCTAAAAAGCTTTTATTTACTTATATTTTTAATTAAAAAATATTTTAATATATTAACTTTTTTTTAATAATAAATCAAAGTTAATAATGATGGTATTAATATCAAGGTTTACTTTTACTTTAATAAAAATAATATTTTTTACCTTTTATTATATCTTTTTAATTATATACTCTTTTAGGTTAAAGGGATTACTGCTTATAGGCTTTAAAGCTATTGCAAGTAAAGGTTTAATACTATTAGTAGTTTAGTAGTGTTATATGCGAAAATATTAATATAAGGTGCCAAGACCTGGTATTATAGGAGGGAAGTACGGAGTAACTCTGTACATTTCAACAATTTCTTCAGCTATTATAGGGTAGTACCAAACCATTCACCCTCCCAAAATACCATCCAGTACGCGTCACGCGCCTCGCACCTCCACGCGACAAATAGATACTACGCGATAATGAGCCGCCCCCTATTCTCGCTCAATAGGTACCTTGTGCTACCGATCACATAACATATACGGAGTACGAAGTAATCGTACTCCGTATATATAATCCATATCGCCGTGATTCCCTTATAAGAATTTTACCTTTAAGATTGCACAATCTCGAACTCTAGGTCTGCTTAGTCAGATAGTATGGACGGAATAAGTCTAATTCGAACCTTTTAGAATACAATGTGACTCCGTACTCTGCACTCTGTAGATTTGTTTGATCAAATCCAATGTTGACTTATTTCATTCGTGGCAGCACAGTTTTCTTATTCTACCAGTTGAATCTAATACGGAAAATCCGAGTCTTGCATACAGAGTACTACGACCAGCACAATGCAGTACTATTCTTAATTCCGGATGGATGCGGACGCAAATAATATTTGTAAACTCCGAGGCATCCGAAAATCTCAGCATCAACACTTTATTAAAAAGATTACTAAATAAAATAATATTTAAATTTAGGTAACGTTCTCCTATGGCCATAAGGATCTCACTTCTCGGTGGCAACGATTACTATTCTAACCTCATTAAATCCGTACTGAGACCGTTAAACCAAACTAAGGAGTGAGATGGTGCACTAGAACTGTGGCAACTTGACCATTCTAAGTGAGCGACGAGTTGACATAAACGCACCTCGCAGCCTGCTAGGCATGCCAGCCCTATTTCCTAGTAATATTGCGAGCTTCAATTTAGATAATGGATTCGAACTCTACCATATAGCAGAGGGTGCAGAACGGCAAGCTCGAGATTTGTGTCCCCGCTTCGTTCACAGCTGAGCGACCATCCGTTCAGTACACACAAACTGCCCTTGACATAAGCATTGACGAGGACCCCTTGACTAAGAAGCTGCTGGAAAATGCAAGTCATCTATCTGTGTATGCTGGGCCTGAGGATTCCGAAGATTCGCAGTGTGCGCTGATGCCCCCCATGACAATTGAGGGTATGATCATACAGGACACGCCACTTTTATCCTTTCACGTCACCACTTTATGGACGTAACACTAGTTGGCATCATGTGGCCGCATCTACTCATGGATAACAGGGGAATACGGGAATTTATAAAGGTGTGGTGTCTTGTACTGCATGGCCGCCTGGCAGCATTGCCTCTATCTCAGGAGCAGATGCAAGAGAGCTAACTAGTACGCTTCTAACGAACAATGCGACGGGATAAAGATGTCGGCCGAGGTTTGACTGCTGTTTTAGAAATTGGAAAAAAAATTCTGGTGATATTTAGCAACTGGACCAAGGGAAATTGCATCGGAATCGTCGACTTCGAATCCGCGATCATGAAGCTAAGCGACAGGTCACACGAGGAGCAATCCTCCTGAAGCCATGCTGTTACACGCTTCTCCTCTACGCTGACCAACACGGATGGCGAGGAACATAGTATGTATCTCTATGGCAAGGAATGTGAGGATAACTACTCCGTACGGAGTACTGTCTGGTAGACTAATTGCTGACGTTTGAACAAGGATAGGGTATGAGTTGGCGAGACTGTCATCACAGAGTCATAAGTCAGCACCAGCAAAGTAAATTGCAAGTCTTGGTCTTATTTTAAATTAATCATGGGTTGGATTGATGAGTGGTAGCTAATGTAATACACAATGGAGGCCTTAGGGATCAAGGGCTCATGAACACGTGAGGCGCACTGCTCCTTCTCAGCCCTCATTGCTACGCCTCTTCGATAAGGAATCCTGCGTTTATGAGGATATAAGACGTGACCTAGTAGAGGAAGATGGAGTAGATGACGTCGAGGGTGTCTTTCATGAGACAAAGGATCCCGTTGGGGGCCTACTGGAGCACCAACAGGGATGCGGCTGACAATCCAAGAGAACAACCCATTGAAAGGAGCAGAAAGTTTGGGCAAAGATAACCGCCAGCATTACCAGTGGATATATGTGAGCACACAATTGGGGTGTTTAGAGGCTCAGGTTTATGAAACCTTCAATGGACAAGCTGTGCAAATAGCGTTACGGTCTCGTGATGGTATTACTGGGTTGGTGGAGTCAACACCTCATGGACAACTTGTTGGTCAAACCCGAAGTATCAGCCATCTGGTAACCGATATATAATATTACCATGTTCAGGATTGTCAATGGTTTCGAAATCCAAGTGATCAAAGAAGTTGGTTACGATTCTCAGAAGACACAGGGAGTGGACGACTATCGAGGCAAAAATAGCATTGAGGCGAACAGCGTTGAGGCAAACCGCGTGGCATGGCGAGAAGTGCATGTGCCATCGAGATGCTTGAGCTTGTTAATAGCGAAATCTGGTTGATTGGAGCATAAGCGAGCACACGCAACCAGCCCTGTGTGATGACGACTTCCTGCAGGCTTCAGCAAACACATATGAGTATTTGAAGGAATAGGCCAGGGCGCTTACTAAGATCTCTTGAATGGGCTTGCTATTTGGGGTGACTCTCTGACTGAAGTAGACATGTATCTCGTCTGCACTACGTTACAAGCTGTAGGTCGCGTGATGGGGCAATGAGACCAGGAAAGGCAGGTCTATACCACTTCTGAAAATAGTAGTCTACTCTGCTAGTTATGTGGAACTATAGGTCGGATGGATAAGCATCCGAAATCCTGGAGTCCGCTGCTCGGGCAGTCAAATTTGTTGCTGTGCGATAGCATTAGTATATTTTACACACCAAACGCAGAATAATTACAAAGAAGAGGAAGCAGTAGACCGAACCTATTCATGTGTGTTTTTGCATTGTCCTATCCCATCTTTGGAGACGTCTCTCATGGTAGGCCACCACGAAAAATGAAGGCCAACGGTCAGAATAGTAGCTGATTTAGACTTGGTAAACGAAATGACAGCGTTACAATGGAACACTATTCATCAGCACTAGACGATGAATTATGCCAATTTTTCAAGAGTCGGGCAAATTTGCCAAGAAAAAGGCTAGAGTGAGTACCTAATGGTTCGTTGAAATGCACAGATGACCAATGTCCAGCTTATTATTTGCTGTACAGAGTACTCCATATATCGTTCAGGGATGACCTCAATAGCCACCAAAAACTCTATTACCACGTAGTATTTCCGCAGCTTCAATACTTCGTACTATGATCTCATATGGGGCAATATATCATATTTCACGGGTGCGATCCCTCCGGACAGAAGCCACCTTTCCAGCACAGCCAGGCTGCTATTTTGGGACTAATTGTCCAAGTCGGTATTACCATATTGGGGCAATGCGCTAATTCTCGGCAACCCTCATTCTATGGCCAAGTATTTCCTTAGACTTATTTTCAACCTTCTACTCCTCCTCCTCCTCCATAGTGGTTCGGCTACTGCTACTTCGAAGTACACATGCCGTGGCTTCCGGAAAACCGGTGTTAATTATTACAGCGGCTCCAACAGTGGCTTAGCGCAAACACGATTTTGCCCGACATCAATATACCAAATTAGAAGACGCTACACCATTATCAAGCTTACTTACAGGCGAAAGAATTTGACATCATGAGGCTCAGAGCCATGAAGGAACACAAAGGGGGGTGAAGGAGAAATATATAAAGAGGACCTGGATGTCGACAATGAATTCGTTTCCTCAGCATCACACAGCAGTCAACCAAGCAACAACAACTACAACTTCAAACCACATCTTCTACAGTTCTCTGATCTTTCCATCAAGAGCCCACTTTCATCAGAAACAACACTTATCACAACCATCATCACATACAAAATGCAGTACTCTTTTCTCCTTTCTCTTCTCGCTGCTGCCGGCGCCATTGCCGCCCCAGCTTCCTCAAACACCGAGATTCGTGTCTCTCTGAGCGACCAGCGGGAAACCGGTGCTCAAGTTACCTTCCAGAGACTCGTCCGCTCTGAGGCCAGACCATCTCAGTCGGGCCCTTTCAGCCAGGTCACCCTCAACCTTGGCAAGGGCGTCGCGCAGCAGAATCTCCGCTGCCAGATCCTCGATACCGCCGGCAGGCCTATCACTGTCAAGCGTGGCGCCAATGTCGATGTTACCTTTGCCGACGGCGGAAAGGGACCTTGGTTATTCCCTTCCACCAAGGTCAGCAGGGTCATTTGCGATCCTGCCTTTAAGCAGATTACTCCGCCAGTCACGCCTCCTCCGGTGGTCAAGCCCCCTGTTCGCGTGATCCTCCAAGACCAGCGCACCGAGACTGGTTCTCAAACTGAGCTCCCATTCGGCCAGCGTGTCGAGCGCAACCCAATCGGTACCAGTGGTCCCTTCTCAACCGTCGAACTTAAGGTTGGCGATGCCTCCGAGCAGGCTCTCCGCTGCCAAATCCTCAACAAGGTCGGCAAGCCCATCACTATCAAGCGTGGTACCAACATCGACACCACCTTCTCCGATGCCAACAAGGGTCCTTGGACCTTTGCCACCACTGAGGTCAGCAGGATCGTTTGCGACCCTGCCTTCAAGTCTGTCAACGCTTAAGCATTTAATTGAGGGGAGGGGTATTACCTATGCGGGGATATATGTATAGGCGGGATCAACAGGTTTGGAAACGGAATTTGCATTGGCATTAGTGGAATGTTTTTTGGTTTGCTTTTTAGTCCATTTCTATCATCTACATTCATTACGCCAGCCACACGCACGCACGCACACACACGTATATATATATATTTATAGGTACATACTTCAAATTACAGCCAGTATGAGCATGCTTTTGTGCCTTACCAGAGGGCACTATCTTACATGTGAGGCGTATGGATTCCAGGAATCTGGATTCCGAGATATATATTACGATTCATTCAGGGAGATATCCTGGGATACGGAGCAATAATATGCTCGGACCGGAGTCCCTGGACGACTTTTGACGGCCAACGGCTCCAAGCGGCAAAAGTGGGATGTGCAGTCAAATAGGTCTACTGGTATTGCGTTGCGTCACATCAAATGTGAATGGTCATTGGTGAATCGTGACGCTTGTCGTTGGAATGTACGAGTAGGTACGTGTAAACGGGTACGTGTAAAAGGGTACGTGTATGTCCAGAATGCATTGTGCTGATTGATTCGCACGCAAGTACTCCGTATGCACGTGATATATCTGTTTGTACTCGTATTCTCTTCTTTTCATTGTTTTATGCAAGGACCACTTGTCAGCACCAGTCACGTATAGCGTTAGACTTTGCACCATCTCTGGAGACTTCGGAGGAATTCCGGCGCTATTGCATAAGTCTTGAAGGTACGGAGTACTCCGTATACTCCGTAAAATGACGCTCAATGGTGGATAGAGTTTTATGTAACAGGGGCCGAAGGAAGAAACAGCCTGATCGTCAGGGACACGAGATAGCAGGAACACACACGAATACACCGAACCTAAAGAGAAGAAATATATGAGGATATTTACATATAAAAGGCATCTTGGAACACCTTCCTCCAACACAACTGACCCCAAAGAAAAAACAAGAATTAATATATTATTCCGAAAATGAAGCTTTCTACAGCACTTGTATCTCTTTATGCTTGTCTGAAAGAAAAGTTAAACTAATCTTGTATCTATATCCCCGTTCTTATTGGAACTGCAGTTGCTGCGCTAAAACCAGATCTTGCATCTTGGGATGTAGCCGTACCCGCGTTGCCGATATCAGCGCTGTTGAGAAGCGTGCTCTAGTTGGCACGGTCTGGAAAGATAGACTTGGAACTACGCGTTCTCTTTTCATGTTGCAAATAACCGCAGCACTGATCCAAGCCTTCGACAACTCCGGCTATAGCCTCTCCAAGGCTGTTCTCTCCGAAATCCTCGTGTGGGCTGCAGCCAATGGGTTCGCCAACTCGGTCCGACGAAACAGCTGGAGTGCCCAGTTTAACTCGGGTGCTAGATTTATTAGGGGCGTACCATATATGACTATTTCTATTACGAGCTGTGGCTCAGTGTATGGTGTCGACGCCAGCGCGGCGTTACTGTCTGGTTGGATGGCCCAAGGTGGAGGAGGGATGAAAATAATAGTTGTCGACAATGCACTCAAAATTACAACGAAGAGATCCGATGATGGTATGGAGGAGCTTCTTGAGGAGCGAGATGCTTCTGCACTAGAGAGTCAGCTCGGAAAGAGAGCGGACTATTGTGGTAGCCCGATCAAGGGCTTGTACAACTTGTGGATCGTCAGACAATATGAACGCATCAGCCTCGACACATCCTGCTGTCAAGCCGGCCTAGGGTGCCGAGCAACAATCAGGCGCCGTCGAATTGTCCATCTAAAGCTAGAGGGCTGAAGGAAAGAAGGGAGCTATCTAGCTATATTTGAATGAACAGCCATCAATATCTATCAGCAAGCAAGAATCTCCAAAACGTCCTCCCCACAAGTAGCCCATCATGATCCAGATCAACA
Organism: Mycogone perniciosa; assembly: GCA_025331125.1. NCBI lineage: Eukaryota > Fungi > Ascomycota > Sordariomycetes > Hypocreales > Hypocreaceae > Mycogone > Mycogone perniciosa. Next base: position 107,175 of record JAOALB010000139.1, read on the forward strand.
CTCTCCATTCCTTCGTCAAAGATTGCCTGATCATATAGCCCTTCTGCATGCATTTTCACTAGTATCTCACGGAGCACATCCTGCGTGATCTCCGGATGGGCCTGTATAGAAAAGTATTTCCCTGGTTTGTACAATCCTTGCACAGCACAGCGAGTTGTCGAGCCCAGGTTGTACACATCCAAGGGACAGAAGGGGACGATGTCCTGGTGCAATAGTGGAAGTATCTGTTATTTTTCATTAGAATTTTAGTCATGGTCACAAGCGCTATTGCGTGGCTTACTAGCTGGTCTTTACCGAACAAAGCCTTTCCAGTTGGTGTCAGGTCAATAGGCAAAGTGGCTGCCTCCCATCCCATTCCATTCACGCTAACTTCCAATCCCATCGCGCGGGCCATGAGCTGGTGTCCGAAACATACACCCATGACCCTGATATGCGGTGTCTCCAGGGCCGCAGCTGTGAAAGAGCAGAGTTTGTTGATCCAGGGAATGTCCATATACGCTGAAGCAACTGATCATTGGGTTATCAGCACAGTCCTTGATGGAGCCATAACAATGTAGCTTTTCTGCTAGGGGGTTGGGGAAGTTGGAAATTTTATTGCTTACGCGACCCAGTGATCAACATAGCATCTATCTCGTTGAGATCGGGATATTCAATATCGCCTTGGTCAACCACATACTTCGTGACAGTGACCTGCTCAATCGGACCCGCCTTGGGGTTTTTCAAGAAGAGTGCGTCAAATAGACCGCCAATGGTTCCATAGCGTGATTGGGTTTCACCAAATAGCGGTTGACACTCGAAGATCGCAAACCGGATCGGTGCTTCTGATGGTGTGACGGAACCCATTTTCAGTAATAATGAATCTGATTGTTTTGGTGTATAAGAACAGATAAAATAGATGGAGTATCGTGAAGAAGAGAGAAGAATAGCGAAGAATGGTGGAGAATGACGCCAACCCGCGGGGCCCGATCATCGGGATGTAAGAAATGCTCCGGTCCTGCTTATGTTGCTGCGGCTTTATGGAATATACTCTCATGCTTATTCCGTTCATGCCTCTCTAAAATTTCAATCTGAGTAACATGTCTTGCAAATTAGTGCTTATCTGGATCCAAGGCATACATACCATCAGGAAGCGGCACTGCATATCCATTAGATCAATTTTTTTATGTCTCTGATACTATTCCGTTTATATCAAGAAAAAGATCGTGGATTCTTTGTAAACGCCCCATTTCCCTGTTGCATTTGATCTCAGACAACCAACAGGCCATCGCGACAGAGATGTGTGGGGTATTTTCTTACATTATCGGAGTCTATTAATTCATGCTTTCCAACAATCGCGCAAACTGTAGGGATTGTATGAGACAAACCGTTCTTTAGATATGTCTCATAACCATCGCTGAGTCGCAGTGGTATACCACGAGAGTTCAGCCACCACACGTCGCTTTATACTCCGTATAGTCTGAGGCAGGCAGCTTCACGAGGAATATTCATCATTATTGCCGCTCTTTTCTATAGTGGCCAATAACAGCCTTCAGTATCAGAAGCGTGGGGCAGCAGCGACATGAGAGAGGCTTCTCCATGGTTGCAGCAGAAGTAGGTAAGAATGCGGGAGTATTGGAAAGCACCTATTGACGGACCCACGGGTTAGTACTCACGAAATTAGGGGTGTACCCTGGGATGTCAACGACGAGGTGCCCCCCACCAGTATCTGCGAAAACTACGCATTCATCAGGCCACCGGGCAGGTTGAAGATGGCACCCAACGACGCCAAGATAGTGATGGCCGCTCTGTTATCAAGCTCTGGAAGTAGACCGGCCTGCTGGAGCACGACTACAAGTTTGTCTTGGCCCAAGAGCATTTATTGGAGGTGTATGACAAATGAACCCCTCGGCAGAGTAAGGCATCTTCAGACCACAGATCAATTAATGATAGAAGCACCGATTCACAGCGATAATAGTTGTTGGAACATTGAGATGTAATCAAGGCACGCCGCCAGATTAATAACGTCTAGAACCCGGTTACTGAAGCCTTTAGGCTGCAGTCACGTCGTATTTATGTGTTGGGGATTCGTCCATCCTGTAGCAACCCGCCCACTTTACCATGCGTGATTCTGATACTGCCCAGTCACTCGGTTCGCCAAGGACATTGAGGCTGAAAGGATCATCTGTCTCACAGCCACGGCCACCCCAGATGTTGCAGAAGACATATGTAAAGCGTTTTCTATTGAGGGGGCCGGAGTTTTCAGGCTTTCCCCATATCGACAGAAGTGAGTTCACAATATTTGACACAATTTCCCTTATTTTAACGTGAACATGATCAGTCTCAATCTGCATGTCAAGGTAGCCGACAACAGCGATGGCAAGTGCAATCAAGCCTTGGACTTTTTAAAAAATCGCCAGGGTTCTACTCTCGTTTATGTAACTGCCCGGGCAGTAGGCACCCACTAGCCCCCCTTATTTCTAGATTTTAAGCTAATCATCTTATAACGTTCTAGAGCGCCGAATCGCTTGCAAAACAGCTTCGAGACGAAAGTTTTAACGCCAATGCCTACCACGCTGAACTGGAATCAGATAAAAAGCAAACAGTACAAGACTGGTTCATGTCTTCCAAGGATGGAATTGTAGGACAATTTTCTACTCCTTACTCTTGCCATTAAACATGCTGTGCCTACGCTAACTGCCACATAATCAAGGTTGTGTCAACTATTGCCTTTGGGATGGGTATCAACAAGCCTGGTAGCCATTGTCGGAACTTCCATTTTTATGTACTGGCTGACGGTTTCGAATCTTGCAGATATCCGTCATGTCATTCACGCTGGTGTACCTGCTTCAGTTGAACAGTATAGCCAACAAATTGGACGTGCTGGTCGTGATGGTTTGCCAAGTGATTGCATCTTTTACCTTGATCACCAGGATATATATATTCAAAGGCACTAGGCGCGTGGAAGTCTGCCATCACGACTATCCATCCGTCGACTCCTAAAGGATATCTTCGACGATGATGTGCTTCAACTCCAGGTTGGCCAAAGCTTCAGGAAGAATACCTTTATTCAAGGACAAATGTGTGACGTGAATCAAAGTCCTTTGGGGATTATCTATGCCGAGTTGGAGTTGCAATTCGGCCTCATCAGAGCATTCAACACAGAATACAAGCCATCTGTCTTTCGGATCACGCCAGGCTATGAAAGAATAATTGGATCAGAAAGGTCTCTAGCAGCGAAGGCAATTCGGCTATTTTCGGAGAAGAAGGCAAAAATTCATTACATCGACACCAAAAAGGCAGCTGAGGCTATGGATATCCCGATTGAAGACATCAAGAAGAAGCTCGTCAAGTTGAACCGGAAAGGTGCCCTTATACTGAAGGATTTGGGACAGATAAACGAATACCGAATTATTGAAAGTCTCCCAGAAACCGACGAGCGATTCGAGGGGTTGGTTGATGAACTCTACAAAGAGCTGAAGGACCATGAAGGAGCGACATTGCGTCATATAAATGAGCTTGTGGCTCTTTTCACAACGAAAAAGTGCATCTCCCTGGCATTGGCAGAGTATGCTGGGGTGGGTCTTCCAGATGGAAAGGTCAATTGCGGGCACTGCAGTTACTGCTTAACGGGCAAATCTGCCATAGTACGCTCGAGGGAGACTCTACCGTTGAACCGTGATCACATCCGTCCCATTTTAAATGCGTGCGACGTCAGGGATGATCCGAGATACTTAGCGATGTTGGGCTGGGGTATCTACAGTCCAAGGATGAGGATGCTGGGCTTGCACAGGGGAAGGCGAATCTTTGGATCTCTAAAGGATCATGAGTTTGAGGTGTGAAATTTCCATTTCCGTGTTTAAGATGCACTTTCTGACCGTTCTATACACTATTCTAGGAACTAATCGATGAGTTTAGCAAGGCATGTGATGATGAGCCTGGGTCAGAGGACGACTAAATCTAACAACCGACACGAATCCCGGTACTACCCAGAGCGAGCTCTTATCAAAAGCCTGCAAGAGTGATTGCATGGGATCAGAAGAGTATGAGATCATTCAGGGCCTTTAATTCAACTCAGTCACGTACTCGATTGAGGTTACATTGTGCAGATAGCCGTGCATTCGGAAAGCAGCCAATACGCATGTGTCGGCATAGCCGTAGACCATCGCTTTATTTTGTGATCTTATTAAGAAGCCGCAAATCGACCCAATCCACCGTGATTAAAATGTAGTTTTCTAATTGAGTGACATTGATCCTCCAACTAACTGGGTTGTAGCCCTTTCAAGTATCAAAAATCGGTCACTCAGGTTATACGAAACTTTCATCATAGATACCATCACCATGTGTTTTGGATCATTGACCTCAAGGGTTCCCATTGTTGCCGATGAACTGTTGAATGTCCAAGCTCTGAGGTGTTCTGTTAATTTCAGCCAGGACTGCAAGCCATTGGTGGTGATATTTTTGACCCCCTCGTATATCCTGATGCAAGCAAACACATTCAAATACCGAAATGACATCTTCCGCAAGAAATTTTAGTAAAGATTTCCAGGCCGCTACCTTTTTTCATGTAATACCTGTATTGATTACACCCATTGTGGAACCACCCGCTTACAAAAGTTCATGAACTTCCAAAATCCGACCGCATGTTCCACATTGCCTGCAGGGTCAGTAACCTTCTCTGGAAAGGCGATGCCGGCGCCAAACAACCCAGGGATATAGGGCTGGTTTTCAGATGCTTCTGAACTTGGAGAATGAGTGAAGAAGCGCCCGGTGAGGCCGTCATGCTCAAGTTGCAAGGCTTCGGGTTTGGTACTTGGTCGTGCAACTGAGGTTAGCTGTGGCAGAGGATTCCTCTGATAGCCGATCGCCTGGATGACATGGGTACACGCGGGAAGCTCAGCTTCGTAGACATCTTTTTCGGCGTTGGGAGGCGTCCAAATCCTCGTAATGATCTTGCTAGCGGGACTGGTCGGGAACGCTTCATCCTCCAGATTGTCGCGAGCCCATTGAGCAGCCTGGCCCTTGAGGCCAGTATTGTCATACAGAATCCATCCGTCCATAAACTTAGCGTAGCGCAGGTTCTTGTGTCGGGAGAACCATTTGATCCGCAGGCGTGGGTGTGTGGTTGTCGCGAGATTGAAGAGGTTCATTAGGACAAGAATAGCAGAGTGGGAGGCGCCAATCACTGCAACTGTGGCATGATCATCCTGCTTAAACGTTTCTGCTAAAAGTGATGGCTTTAGAGCGGTGTCCAAGTGCACGGCTGTTATACCGGATTTGAACGACCGAGACGTGCTATTCAAGATCGGCAACGGTTCTGCAATCGGACTAGATCCAGTGCACAGAACGAGCCGAGGAGTAGCCACAGGTTCCGAGTTGTCCATTACAACAGTCCACAGATTATGGACCTGTGATATCGAATTCTTCAGTCAACAGAGCCCCTCAATCTCACGTTTGAGCGGGAGCTCGGGGCGCATACATACCCTGTCGAACTCGGCTGCGGTGACTTGCCCATGATGCTGCTGGACATGGTTGAAGTGGTGAGCAAGGCCATCCGTGAGCATCTGACATAAATCTGCAGCATAGCCAAGCTCACAGCCTTGGTCTTGTCGCAGGTCGCCCAACGTAGTGAATGCATTTGGTGTTTCAGTCTGGTTGACGATGTGCTGAAAGGGCTCAATGGCAGTGGCAAACTTAAGGAAGAGGTCGACTTTGGTATTACTGGGCACTTCTCGATAGCGGTCATTCACGCGACCAGCGCCAAACGTAGGATCTACCCAAAGCTGGCGATGCTGTTTCGGCAGATGCTCAAGCAGATTGCCCACAACGGCGATGCCACTGGGACCGCCGCCAACGACCACAGCGTCAACTGAGGCTAGCCGATACAGGGGCCTAGTGAGCCGGAACATGATTCAGGGAGTGTCAATAGGGCTGTATGCGCTGGCGAGGAGCTATTATCATCAGGCCTGATGTCTTGTGAAATGTTGTGCATATTTTTAGAGGCCCCTTTTTCTCTCTCGCATTTTTGCGGGGAAACAAAAACTGCTAGCACTGTGGAGATAAACGGCCCAATTATTGCACAGTGGGGTTCTTATGGGGGAAATAGCGCAGTTGTTCCGCTGAAGGCCCAAAGGACAGTGCTATAATATTAGGCTGTCTGGGCGTTATTTAGCTCAGATGGTCGTGACGAACAAGTATCGCACTTCACATGCGCGTGGGAATGAAGGCTCTCTTGGCTTGTATAAATAACGTATCAGGAGAGAAGCCAAAGGTGTGGTTTATATAATGCCAATATTGTGGTTGTGGCGAGCGGTTCGAACATTCGATCACACGCTTGTTCACGAAGGTAGCTTCAGTGCGAAAACAAGGCCGACTGGTCAAGAAAGACATCAAGGGAGATCTCGAGCCTGGTTTCTGAGCGTTTTCTTTTAGCACTCTTGATTCTGCTTTAGGTCCATAGGGCAACATATCGCAGTGATCTTCCGGCCATTGAAGTAATGGTCAGGTATACTAAAGGATGGGGTCGAAGGGAAAACCCGTGAGTAGCCCTACCAAAGCAGTATTATCTACCACTTATAATAAATAACTATCAAAAATTCCATCTTTTCCGAGGTGGACAACCTTCTATTTGGTGCTGTACCTTCTACTTCTGAATCATACACTACACCAAACCTCTACGGGGAATATCCAGACAGTTCACGACTTCTATCTAATTAATGCTCAACCTTGAGACACTCATTCGAGCTCCACCGGCGAGAGGGCACCAGAGATATCCCCGTCTTTCGACAAGCAGTATTAACCGGCAAGGGAGCTATCCACACCTTTGCCACCAAGGCACTCTCTTGATACAAATGGACTAGTAACTGGTTCGGAAGCTATAAAGAGTATTCTACAGCCAAAGGAAGAAGGAAACAAAGATAGCCTGTAGATATAACTATTTACATAATTGCCAGCCAAAATCCAAAATATATGGCTGGCTAACTATTAGCAGATAGTACCTCTAATAATTTAAGTAGCCGCACGCCATGAACATCCATGGAATCTATTTCCCGATTCTCCCCTGTGCGTAATAGTGTCACACCACTGTCCACACCTGTTGAAGATCACGCGGTCTGGGCCAGGGGCATTGCGAGAGCCACCATTAAAAATGCGGTTACCATCCAAAACCGGATACTCATACCAAGGTCCGCCAGGGGAATGACGGTGCACTTGAGCAATGTTCTCGCTGTTGTAAAAACGCTTTGGCCAAAAGTTCGTATGGGCGCGGTTATAGGCCCGTCGAGAGGTACGAAGGAGCCCCAAGCCCTGCCTGACAGCGTTCCGGGAGTTGGATTCCCAAATGAGAGATCCGCCATGATTATTGAGGTTGCGGCACCAGTGGTATGCCTCAGTACGAGCGGCCAGATCCGAGCCCTCGGACTCTAGAGTGCCGTCATTGTCTTGCTCGGACCCCTCAGGTGCACTGGCGTCACGCTTCCTTTCCGTACTAAAGTCATTTCCGTTCTCAACCCAGAACGTGCTGAACTATGGTTGGTAGAAGTGTCAGCTTTCTTTCTGAACCAAGTAAATAGAACTGAGCAAGATGCAACAAAGACTGACCGCAAGAGCATCATCCACACAAATGTCCTGCCGTTTCTCGAGCTCCTGTGTATTGGAGTAGGCTGGACCAGCGAAGGTTCCAGGTACCAGAGCAGCGGCAAGAAGAAATTGAAGCACATGCATATTTAAGGGCTCTGCAGATATTTGGACGGCTTTTCAAGGTACTGGTAAAACATCTTCAGTTGAGATTAAGTTGCGCTGAAGATTAGAAAGAAAACTGGCAAGTTATAGCTGAGTTTGTGAACACACCTCACTAATAGGCTTCTTGGTAGTATAAAATAAAATCACTGTAAGAGATAAAACAATACTATATTAGCGTTGTTTGTTTGTTTGTTTTATTATTTACGTCCACTAAGTAAGCTAGTTATATAAATCCCTTATAGGCAATAGGACGTTAAGAGCCGGCGGCTTGCGCCGCTATTTGCTGAGTTTCAATTTATAAAGGAAAAAGGGTTAATCTAGGTGGTGTTAATCTATTTCCGCTAAGGGAGGGCTATAAAGGTCCGCCTCCTCTATTAGTTTCTAGAAGGCCTTGCCTTTTATAGGTCTGAGTAGGTAAAAGAGGGGGGTCTCTTTTAGGGGGATATCTAAGAGGAAAGGCTTAACTATTCTATATTCTATAAAGTAGCCTTATCTCTTTAGTTCGCTGCACTTATAGACAGACTCTCTATTATACTTAAAGTGTTTATAGTATTTTTAGAAGTCTCTATATCCTAATCTTTCTGCTAAAAGCTTATAAAGGATAGGGTATAAGAGCTTGAGTTTTAAGGGGGAGGCTAGGGCCTTAAGTCCCTATTATTTATAGCCTTTTAAGGTTTTACTGAGCTAGTTTTATTCTTTTACTTCTATAACTTTTTCTTTAATTTATCTTTTAATATATATAATTATAGCCTAGTTTTATAGCGCAATAAAAAAGGCTATACTTTATTTAACTAAACAGTTAACTTATTTATTGCCTATAATATCCTTATATTTTAAAACTTATAAAATATAGGTCTTATAAAGTAAAATACTTTATACTAGTTTCTAAAAGTATATATATACTCTTTATATAAAAAGGGGGGCTTATTAAACAGCGTATTAATAATTAATAAATTATTTAAAAAAAGGTAAACTGCTTAAATTATATAGTTTTCCTTTATATATTTAACTACTAGCTTTATAGCCTTTAAGGCAGTTAATGCCTTTATATTATAGACCTTTATATTATTAAAGCGCTTAATATTTATAGTTGCTTTTACTTTATAATAAACAATTACTCCTTAGCCTATATTCCCTTTAATTTAAAACCTATTAAAGTAGGCTAAAATTAAGTAAAGGGGGAGGGATTTAATTATCTTTAAGTGTTTCTTTACTGCAGTTAATTTACTTATACCTTTTAAATTAAAATTAAAGAGGATATATAAAGACTTTTTAGCGAAAAGTATAAGTTTAATAGTCCTATTAATTAAAGTAGCAGTATATTAAAGTCTAGTTTATAATAGTTAAAAAGGGAGTTTTTAACTATTTTATTAATTTCTTTTAATAATAAATATAGTATCCTTTAAACTTATATCCTTTAAGTCTTGATAGTTAACAATATTCCTTTAAGGTTTTAGTATTTAGTTTAATAATAATAATTTCAAAGTTTTAATACTATATAGTTATAATATATTCTTTAAAAGCATTATAATCCTATACCTATTCTATAGGGTAAAATAAAATTTTAACTAAAAATGCATTATACTTTATTTTCTTTTAAAAAGATACTATACAGTTATATATAATATAAATAACCTAGGATATAGTATAGTGCTTTTTATAAATAAGGTTATTTGCAGTATAATTTCTTTATATATAGAAATATATAGGTTTTTTATATATAGTTAAAGTAATTAAAATAGCTTTAATAGCTATTTTATTATTAGCTTTATTTTATATATAAAGCTGTTTATATAAGTATAGGTTTATCTTGTTTTGCTATATATTTATAGTAACTCTTTTAATTAAATTTAAGTAATATTTATTTAGTTTACCTTTAAAGTTACTATTTATAAATAATATATTTTCTAGTTTTAAAAGTATAGTATTATATAGTAATAGTCTATATTATAAAGGATTATTTTTATTTTTATTATTAAAGTTATTACTATTAGTTTATCTTTTATTATTTACAGTAATTTAATTAAAATATTAATAGTTAACTATAATAACTATTTATTTCTTTAAAATACTATTATCTTTATTTAATTTTATATAATTAAAGTTTAAGTTTTATTTTATTAAACTATTTAGGCGTAGTAAATACCTATTTACTTTATTTTCTTTAAATATACCTTTAAAAATTAAAAATTAAAAATTTAATTAATATCCCTTTTAATTTATTATAAATATCTTTTTAGGTTATTTTAAGTATTATATGCTTTTATTTTTATTAGTTTTATAAATAAAGCAGCTATTATTATAGTATATAGTCTAGTTAAATAATATATAATTAATAGCTTTTAAAACTATATTAACCTTTCATCTAGGTTTTAGTGTAAGCTTTTAAGGTTTATTAGTTTTTAGCTTTTATAAAGCTTTATTGTCTTTTAAAAAATATCCTGGTTTATTATAATTATAATAAATAACTTTTACCTTTCCTTTTTAAATAGTATTTAAATTTATTTAATTAAATCTTTTATTATTAAAGCTAGTAATATATTTTTATTACTTTTTACTTTAATTTATATATCTTTAATATTTATAAACTTATTTAAATTACTATTATCTTTTCTTTATATTTATATATTTTTTAATAAATTTAATAATACTTTTATTATAAAAAAACTTATAAGTTTCCTTTTTAACTTTTAATTTAAATTTATTATAAAAATATTTAATAAAAGTAAAGTTCCTTTATTTAACTTTAAAAGTATAATTCCTAAAGTATATAATATAGTTAAAGTATTTTCCTTTTTAAACTAAGTTTATAAATTTATTTTCTGCAATATATTTTTTATTAATATGATTAAAGATATTTTTTAATTTTTCTTTAAATTAATTATAACTAGTAAATACAAGCTATATTTATTTATTAGCTTTACTTTTATTATTAAAGAAATCCCTTTAAATAAATTTAAACTATTTTAAAGTATTTCTTTTAAATTATTTAGCAGCTAAAAAGACTTTACTAATCTCTATATTAAAGCTAATTAAAAAGTAGGTAAAGTAATTGTATAATTAAGTAAAAAATAATTAAAGTATTACAGTATTTTTATTAAAGGGCTTAAAGGGCTGCATTTTAAGCGACTCTTTTAAGTCCTTTAAAGGTTAATTTCCTTTATAGTTTAGTATAAAGTTTAAAGCAGGTAAAGCTTAACTCTATAAGTTTATAATAATTATTTACTATTAGTAAATTATTTATTAAAGTCTAGCGTTTTTAATAATTAAATATTAATAGCATTATTTTTATTTTATATAATTAGCTTTTATATATTAAAAGGCTTTTTTATATAAATGCAAAATTATTTTATTTTATTAACTTTATCTTTATTTTTACTTTTATTTATATTATTATCTTTATTATTATCCTTCCTTTAGCGAGGAGGTAGGATAAAGGGTAGAGTGTTAAGGTTATTAAAAAAGGATACTGCAGTAGATATACTTACAGTATTATTTAGGATTTTTAATAGCCTTTTAAATAAGAGTTAATAATCTATAATAATCTAGGTTAATTCTTAATAGTTAAATTAAAGTTTATAGGGTTTATATTAATAAAGAAGTTAAAGATAAATATTAAGCAGGGTAATATAATTACTATTTTATAAAATAGGTAGTTTAAGTAAATAATTATATTAAATAATTGTAATTTATTTAATGTTATATATAAAAGAGATATATAATAAATATATTTAAATTATTTAAATTATAGTAATTTTATTGATTTAGGATTACGGTTTTGTATAGTAATCCCTTTTATAGGATTACGTTTACGGCTATAATCCATTAATGATTGGTTAGAGGTTCCGACGTTCTGCCGTGATCCTGTGACCAGGTCTTCGATATGGTCGGGTCGTGACACACTTCTACAATCAAGTTTCGAGCTTCCCTCCTACATATACAGGTACCCACCTTTTAGGTGCCTACCCACCAAAATTCCATAACCTTTTAACTAGCTAATAAGAAAGTACGCTTAATAACGCTCTCTCGCCCCTTTTAAGCATTTAGAGAAAGAGCGAATGCTATTAGACTTTAAGTAAACTAGGAATAATTAAACCTTACTACTGCTAGGCAGGCAGCACTTTAATAACTTAAAAAAAAAGGTATTCTTTTACTTTTAAAGTAAAGGGAGGCTATAGTCTTTTTATTTATATTTAAAAAATACTATATTAATGATAAATATATTGAAATTAATATCCTTAATTTTAATCGTCATTTTAATATAAAATTTAATAAATTTCTTTTTTAAAAGTTTTTTAAAAAATAAAAATTAATTAAATATAGTATTTAAAATCTTTATTTAAATTAAAGAAATTAATTTAATTTAAATAATTGTTGCAGAGCGCGGTATAGCTATATAGAGTATAGAGAGAAATAGGAATAAAGCTTGATTCTAGTAATAAATATACTATAATGGCCTCGCTATATATATATATAACTAATATAAAGGAAAATATAGAAAATATATATTATAAGCGCCTATATAGTTTAATATATTGCTTATGCGATATATATATTAGCTAGTATCTGCTATATAAACAGATAAAAGCTTCTTAGCGCTAATAAGCGCTAATAAGTAGTAATAATAAAGTAATAAATATAAAGTATTATATTTTAATAAAGCAGTAGACTATTACCAGTAAATATTTATAGGTAATATTATAGTAGCAGGATTTAGGCAATAGTATAATATAATTAATAAAGATATTTAACTATATATAGAATAGGATTAGCAGTAGTTAAAGGAAACCTTATAGTAAAGATTATAAGGCCTTTATTTTAATATATAATTTACAGGCTTATATAAATACTTTAATGTCTTTTAAGATTTATAGCTATTAATGTATTTAACTAATAAAGTCTAGGGTTTTAAACCTGCCTAAATATCTAGCTAGGCTGCTAAAGTAGTTTCTAAATAGGATTTATATATAAAGCTTATTATTAATAGGAATAAAGAGCTGCTTTTAATAGTAGATTCTGCTATTTATTATTTAGTAGTTATTTATTATAATCTAGAGTTCCCTGTAAAGCTGCTTTGGCTATTAGCGGATATTAAGGTTTTAGAAGCGCAGTTACTATTTCTCTCGCTATAGTATTTTATTCATATACTGCTGCGATTAAATTATCGATTAGTTTATTTTCTGCGGGTATTATTATAGCTATAGGGGCAGCCTTTATAGATATTTCTACATTTAATAAGATTTCTTTTTAGAATATTGCCTAAACTTTAAGGCTAAAAGAACTTTACAGGAAAATAGTATATTGCTTGTTTTTAATTCGGTTATTAAAGGGATTTAATTTTATAGGCCTATTTTCTGCTTTTCTATTTAAGGCGTTAGGCTCTATAGCCTTAAAGCTAGGTTAATAGATAATGCAGAAGTTAAAGCCAGAAAGGAATTTAAACTATTAAACTTATCGCTAATTTAAAGCTTTAATTAAAGTAAAGTATTTAAAGTTTTTATAGTCTATAATAATATTAAATTCTTATAAACTTTATAATTCTAGGCGCTACTCTTTTATTGCTTTAATAATAGCTAGGAGTTCTTTATTATAAATCTTTTAGTTGTATTTTTAAGTATTATACTTTACAGAAAAGAATATAATAAAGTATAAAATGCCTTTTTTATTATACTGTAACAGGATACTGCCTAATGACTAGTTAAAGGCGTCTATTTTAAAGACTATTTGCTTATTATAGTTAAAGAGGGCTAAAACTAAAGCTAATTTAAAAGTATATTGAATTAAGTTAAAGGCTTCCTGCTGTTTGTCTCTTTAAATATATAGTTAGTTTTTCTTTAAAAGCTTATTTAATAGTATAGTTATTTTAAAGTATTTTTAAATAAAATAGTAATAAAAGTTTATAAAGCTAAGGAATTTTTATAGGTCTTTTACTCCTTTAAATAGTTGCCAGTTTAATATAGCTTTAACCTTTTTAAGATCTATCTCTAGTCCCTTTAAAGTAATAATTAAGCTAAAGTATTTTATTTTTATTATCTTAAACTTATATTTAATAATATTAATTTAAAGGCTAGCGTTTTAAAGGCAAGCTATTATTTTACGGATATATTTTCAGTATTCCTTTTAACTTAAAGAGTATATAAAGACATTATTAAAATATACTATATAAGTATAATTAAAGAGGTTATAAAAAGTATAGTTAATATAGTATTAAAATATAGCAGGCGCGTTATAAAGGCCGAAAAGTATAACTAATATTTTAAAAAGGCTAAACCTTATAATAAATACTATTTTCTATATATTTCCTTTAGTAATATAAACGTTATTAAATACAGCAATAATATTAAGTTTTATATATACTTTTATATAGCTTAAAGTATTAAAGGTTTCTTAAATTAATAGTAATAGGTATTAATTTTTAATAGTAATATTGTTTAACCTTTAATAGTTTTAATAAATATAGATACTGCCTTTTAGTTTTGCGGCTAAAAGGAGGGGAGCAGTATATTATACTTGCAATTTACAGATAAATCCTTTTACTAAATTATTATTTAACTATTTTCTTATTACTTGCAGTTTATTAAATAAAAATAGCCTATTCTTTTAGTATAGAGGGTCTTTTCCTAGCAATATTTTAATCTTATAGTTTTAAGCCTATTATAAAGGAAGCTTATTTACTATTTTTGGCAGGAAGGTATTATATAGGTTATATAGCCAGGATAGCAGTTTCTTTAAAATATTTAGCTTACTAAACTTAAATTTTCCTACTATAAATTTCTTTATATTAGCGGCTATAATCTTTTTTAATTATATTAAGGAGTAGTATTTATTAATAAAGTTACATATTTCTTTCAGTAATACTGTTTTTACTTTAATATAGTCTCCCTATCCTATAAGTATTTATCGGAAAAACTTATTTAAAAGCTTTAATAGGCTAATAAACGCTAGTTCTTTAATTTTAATAGTTTAGTTAATCTTTTTTTAGGTTACTTTTATTATACAGATATATAGTTAATAATAAAAAGTAATAAAGTTTATAGCTGCTATTATTTATATATCTGCTATATTTAAATGTACTTTTTAATTTTAAGGTTTAATTTAGTTTTGTAGAAGCAGTATATTAAAAGGTAATAATAGTAGCTTTAATAAAGGTTTTCCTTTTTATTATTAACTATAGATTATACAGGCAGGCAGTAGCTTTATATATATTTAGTTTAGGATTATTTATACCTATATTTCCTTATTATTAGTTCTGCTATACCTATAGGTTATATAATAATCTTAGTTCAATATTAAAGTTTATAAAATATATAGTTTATAAGTTTTTTTTTTAATTAAATTATAGTTTTCTTTTTTTTAAATGTTTTTAATTAATAATTGCTAGTATAATATAGTCCTTTATTTAATTAAATTAAGCTTTACTTTATTTAAAGTGTCTTTAACTATTAATTGCTAGTAATATATATTCCCTATATTAGTTTTAATAAAGTTATTTTTTATTTTAACTGCTATTAAAACTTATATAAAGTTAACTGTATTTTTTAAAAGGTAATACTTATAATAGTAATAGGATTTAAAAGTAATAGTTAATTTTTCCTAGTTAATATTAAAGTTATATTTTCTTAGTTATAAAAGGCTAAAAATAATAAATATATTATTCAAGATACTTATAATAAAAAAAAGGTTAAGTTTTTTATAAAGGCTAATTATAATTTATATAATAAAAAAGCTTAAAATTTTATTAGCTATACTTTTATTAATAAAAAAAGGTTTCTAGTAAATAATAGTTATTAAATAGTAATATTAAATCTTTTAATAAAAGGGCAGCTAATAAAAGCTTAAAGTATATAGCTATTATCTATTAAAGCTTTTATATTAATATAAATATTATATATAAAAGATAGTATAGTTTATATTAAAAGGGATTTACTATTTATTAATTTAAGTTTAAAGGGCTTTTAATTAAAAAGGCAGTAGTAGATTTATTTTAAGATAATTGTACTATTTATAGTTAACCTTTATTTGCAATTTTTAGTAAAGGTTAATTTTTTCCTTAGTTTATAAATTAAGTTTAAGTTTTTAATAGGTATTGCTAGCTAAAGTAAAGTAAGTTAAAAATTAATAAAGCAGCGTTATTATTATTATTTTTATTAATATTTAAAAAGGGTATATTATTTAAAGCCTAGATTTATAAGTTAATTAAATATTATAGGTAATATTAATATACTATTAAGGTTTAGTTATTATACTTTACTAGGCTATTTTACTATTAACTTTAAAGTACTGCTAGGTTAAAGTATAGCTAGTATAGCTGGATTTAGTAATTTTAATTTTATACCTAGTATAAATTTCTTTAATATATATTAGCCTGCTTTTTTTTATTATATTTATTAAAGCTATAACCTGCTTTTTTATAGTAAAAGTATAATCCTTTAATAATATATTCTTTGCAAGAGACTTAAAGGCAAGGTAGTATAATATATATAGTATCTAGCTATATTAGGTTACTGGTTAGCGCTAAGGCAGCAGCTTGGTTATTTATTTAGTTATTTATTTAGTTATTCTGCTAGCGTTAATAATATTACTGCTATTATTAATAGCTTTATTAATACTAGCCTATTTAAATAGCGTAAAAGGCATTATAGTAGGCGCTTTCTTAAAGCCTATTATAGATAGTTTAATAAAGTTAGCATTATTCAGTAAAGTTAAGTTTATCTAGCTTAATTATTTAAGTCTTTATAGTGTTAGTAAATTCTTAAAAGACTTTTATTATTAAAGCCTTTATTATCTATTTAGCAGTTTTACTATATTTACTGCCTAGTATAAATAACTTTACTATAAAGTTTTAAAAAGGCTTATTTAATATATATAGGTTATTAAAGGACTATAATGCTTTTTAAAATAGATCGATTATTTTATATTATTTATTAAAATTAATAAAAAGTATTATATTAATTTTTTAATATTACTAGGCGGGGTTATTATAATTTTTAATAATAGTATTAAAGTTTCTTTATTACAGTTAATATATATCTCCCTTTAAAAGGCCTGCAATATATAAAATCTTTTTAAATTTAATTAAAAAAATTAACTAGTTATTTATAAAGGTAATATTAATTTAAAAGCGCTAGTTAATATATTTTTACTAGCATTTAATAATATCTTTTTACTTACTATTAAATTACTTAAAGTTTTTAGTTTAGTAGCGGCTAAATAAATTATTATTTTTAAGGTTTAGCAGTAAAACTATATTTAAAGCTTTAACTTAAACTTTAATTTATACTTTAAGGTTTTAGTTTTTAACTGCCTATTTTAAGATTTCTTATATAAAGGTTTACTTTTATTTTTCCTATTAAGCTAGGCCTTTATCTATTATTTAATTAAAAAGATAGAACTAGTAATAAAGGTTATTGTCTTTAATAATTACCTTTATTAAATATATATAGTCGCTATTAATACTGGATTTTTATAGGGTTTTAAAAAGAAAAAGGAAAGGCGCTAGCTTTATAGCAAAAACTATAGTCTATTAGGCTAGGTTAAGTTACAGGGCAAGGTTTAGGGCATTTATATTTATCTTATTTATAATTAATTTCCTATAGGTATAGGGTTTAAGGGGTAAAGGCTAGGCTGTAGAGGCGTTATTATAGGTTTAGGAATAAAGGGGGAATTTAAAGAAGTTTATAATTGGTTAGGTATATGCCTTGCAATAGCGCAGCTGAGTTAAAGGACAGTATAAACTATTATAGTATAGGAAGGCAGGTTAAGGTAAATATTATTATTGTACTGTAAAGAGTAAGGAAGCCCTAAGGCTTTACAGAAAGCTATAGCTAGGAACGCGTTGGGGCCTGGTTATATAACTAGAGCTTACGTGACAGGGCGTTAACATCGCGTTATAGTTGGTGCCATAATAATATATATATAGTTTTCGACTGTTTTAAAAGGATTTTAAACTCTTTTAATAATATAAAAGTAAGTTACTTTAAAGTTATTAAATTAAAAGCGAAAATATAAATTAACTAAAATATAATAAATATTTGATTTTTAAAATAAATATATTAAAATTAATAAAAGAAAATAATTTTAGTTTTTTTTTAAATTAATTAATAAAAGGTTTAGTTTCTTTAACTTTAATAATATAATAAAACTAATATATAATACTGCCTTTACTTTTATAGTTAAAAAAGGCTATAATATTATTATAATATAAAAGCTATATATAAATATTATTTAAAAAGGATATTATTATATAATATAATATAAAGAATTTTAAACTTTCTTTTTAAAAACAATTTAAATAAACTATAATACCTGCCTATAAGTTTATATATATATAAGCAGGAAAGTAAAGATTTAAATTAAATAAGCTGTTTATAAAAATCACTTAAAACCTCCTTAAAGTTTATATAAATAAAATTATAACCTTTAATATTTATAGAAAATATAATATATTTAAAGCCTTTTATACTTTATTTACATAATTAATCGCTAAAAATTATATAATAACTAAAAACTTTAATACTATATACTTTTTATAGTTAATAATTGTTAAGTTAATAAGGTTATACTAAACCTTATTTATATGCAGCTTCTAGGAAGCTGCATACAACGCAGCAATAAGGAAACGACTAAGAGTCTAGTTAGGTTAACAATAGATAAACAATTGAATTGTAACTGATCTAATAGCTAGAAGCTATAGAATATCTAGTGTATGTGTGGCTGGTGTAGAAGTGATTGTATGAACAATAGCTTTGTCTTCTACAATAGTCCTCCGACTAGATAATAGGAAGATAGCGGCAGAATTGGGTTCGTGGCCTTATTCCTATTTTCCGCAAAATTCATTTGTATGGAAATCGGCCAAATCGACTCACGGCTATAGAAACAGGAAACCATTTTAGTTAGATTTTTCACAATAGCCATTGTGGCCATTGTATTGAGTCTAGGGTAGGCGGGATAGCTGGTCCTAGCTTAATTGTTATCGTTGAAGATAACAGAAATTTCCTGACTTACACTGAAGTTCCTCCGGAACTCGGTCCTAGCGTCGGGCCTAATTCCAGGTCTAGCCAGAATAGGAAGGTTACCCAAATACACTAAGATCCTTACTTTTTAGCCCTCCTTTTTAACAGTAATAAATAACTATAATTAAAGTATATTAATAGTTAATTAAACTTTTAAAACTAGCTTTTCTCTCTTTAACCTATTAAAATAATAAGGTTATACTAAACCTTATTTATATATAGCTTTTAGGAAACTATATATAATATAGTAATAAAGAAATAACTAAAAGTCTAATTAGGCTTATAATAGATAAACAATTGAATTGTAAATAATTTAATAGCTAGAAGCTATTGAATATCTAATATATACACAGCTAATATAAAAGTAATTGTATAAACAATAGCTTTATCTTCTATAATAGTCCTCCGACTAAATAATAGGAATGCAGCAGTAGAATTAGGTTTATAGCCTTATTCCTATTTTCTGCAAAATTCATTTATATAGGAAATTGTCTAAATCGACTTACAGCTATATAAACAGGAAACCATTTTAGTTAGATTTTTCATAATAGCCATTATACCTATTATATTAAGTCTAGGGTAGGCGGGGTAGCTGGTCCTAGCTTAATTATTATCGATAAAGATAATAGAAATTTCCTGACTTATACCAAAGTTCCTTTTAAACTCGGTCCTAGCGTCGGGCCTAATTCCAGGTATAGCTAGAATAGGAAGGTTACCTAAATACACTGAAATCCTTACTTTTTAGCCCTCCTTTTTAACAATTATTAATATCTTTAATCCTTTTTTTACTTTATATAACTTTAATATACTATTTATTTACTAACCCCACTTAACTTTATATAATAGTAATTAAATAATCTTTTATTAATAAACTATAAAAGTTTAGTTATATAAATAATTATAGTAGAGCGCAGTATAGCTATATAAAATATAGAGAAAATAGGAATAAAATTTAATGTTATTAGAGAATATACTATAATGGCCTTACTATATATATATATAGTTAATATAAAGGAAAAGGTAGAATATATGCGCTATAAGCGCCTATATAGTCTGATATATTGCTTATATAGTATATATATTAGCTTATATTTACTATATAAGTAAATAAAAGCTCCTTCATTATAAATATATATTAATATTCTATTATAAAAGTAAAAGGGATATAAATACTATAGCTATTATTAATCTATTATAATAGGAAATTAAATAATAAAGCTTTTTAAATAGGTTAATTAATTTTAAATAATTAAAATAAATATATTAACTGCCCTTTAACTTTAATTTTTACTTTTTTTCTTTAATTATTAATATTATTACTATTATTATTAATAATAGTAGCAGTAATAGTATTAATAGTATTAATATAGCTTAAATAAATATTATACTTTTTATAATCTTTTTATAGTATACTTTTATTAGTTAATAATAAAATTATAAAATAAAAATACCTTCTTTATTAAATATAATTACAGTTGCCTTTTAAAAGTAGTTTATTATAGTATTAATTATCTTTAAGCGGCTATATTTACTGCTGCTTTTATACTAACTCTTACTTTAGCTTTTACTCCTATAGCAGTTAGTCTAGCTTTTATTATTACTTCTGCGCCTGCGCTAGTTAATTTAATTATATAGCCTTTCTTTTATTTAAAGTTAAGGCTTACTGCAAATTGCAAGGAAGCCTTTATTAAACTGCGCGCTGCAGTATCTTTATTAGCTTTTTCTCTTTTTCCTATAGCTTTTATTACTACTTTTACTTTAGCCCCTGCCCCTATTACTACTACTATTACTTTAATTATTACTTCTACTATAACTACTTTTATAGTAGTCCCTGCTTTTATATTTATTTTTATTACTGCCTTTACTGCTATACTATTATCCCTTTCTTATAAAGGTTATTTAACGTTAGTAATTGTTAATAAAAGAGATTTCTTTTAATATATTACTATTGCCTGCTTTTAGCAGTATACTATTAATTTTAATAATAATTATTAATATAAAAAGGTATTATACTTTTAGTTTAATTTATAAAAAGAAAAGGATTTAATTTATATTAAAGAGGCTATTACTTTAAATAGCTATAATAATAATACCTTTTATATATAAATATATAAAAGGTAAAAAGCTTTAAGTAATTAATTATTATAGTAATAAGGTGTACCTTTTATAGTAAATAGCTTATAAACTAAAATTAAATAATTTCTTATACCTTTATATATTTTATTTTAAAAACTATATATTTATTAAATTTAATAATACTTTAAAGTAGTTAAAGTATTATTAAAGAAAGGCTTTTATAAACTTATTAATAAATAGAAAATTAATAAAAAAAAGATTAAATCTAATATCTTTTCATATTTTTATTAAAGTTATATTCTTTTTATATTAATATAATAGAAATAAATATTCATTTATATATTTTCTTTAATTATAAAGTATATAATTAATTAATTATTATAATTAATAGTTTAATTAATATTAAAGGTAAATCTCTTTTTAAAAAAGGTAATATAAAATTATTACTTTTTTTCTTATTTAAGTAAAAGTAAATAATTTAGCTTTAATAATAAATATATCGATAGTGCTTTAACATATAGTATTTTATAAAATAAAGCTTAAAAAGACTATAATAAAATACCTTTAAAATAATCTTTAAATATTTATATTATTAGCGAAAAAAGTATTATTTAAAGCAGTTAAAATTTATATATTACTTTACCTTTTATATTAAGAAATTAAAAAGTATTATATATATAAATAGTAAATTAATTAATTAATTACTTTATAGTACTTTTTTTAAAATTTAATTAAAAACTATAATAAAGCTAAAATACTATATATTATATTTAACTTTATTATAATAGCTATATAAAATATAAATCTTACTTCTTTTTAATATATTTTAATAATTACTTTTGTAGTTTATATTATAGCTTTTTTAAACTTTATAATCAATATTAAAACCATAAAAAGCTATATTCTATTATTAAAGTTAAGTTATTTTACAATTCCTTTTAAATAGACTTTATTAGAAAACTATATTTTATACTTTTTATACTTTTAAATAATTTAATACTTAAAAACTATTCTATATCCCCTTTACTATAAGGTTTATACTTTACTTTAAAAGTATTTAATAATTCAATATAAAAAGTGTTATTATTATAATAATATATAATTAAAATATTATTGATATAAAATATAATAAAGATTTTCTAAGCTTTATTATAAAAGAAATAAAACTTTTTAAAGTTTGAAATTAATCCTTACTATTATAGAGTTAAAGATAATTTATTAAGTTATAGTTTTAGTAAATTATTTTATTTATATAAAGCTTTAATAAACTTTAAACATATATTTAACTGCTTAAAACCTTTAAGCAGTTTAGATATAATTAATTTTAAGTTCTTATTTTTTAAAGTATTAAAATTCTTTCTTTAATATTATATTACTTTAATTTAAAGTTAGATTTTACTGTAAAAGTAATAAATATATAAAATAAAAATACTATTAAAGTAGCTATATATATACTCTTTATTATAAAGTGCTTTTATAAGTTCTTTTAAACTATAAATTAAACTTTATAGTATTTTAAACTTTTATTTTAATTAAATTCATATATAAAAATTTATTATATAAATAATAGCTTTATTTTTGCCTTTAAATATAGTATTTTCTATTAAATCTATTTTATATATAGAGAGTTAATTTTATTCTATATAGTTTATTACTATATTAAAAATAATAAATATTATTATTATACTTTTTAATTTATTATTTATTAACTTTTATTAATTAAATAATAGTTAATATAGTATTAAACTATAAAGCTTTATAATTATTCAATATATATTAAGTTTATTATCTTTAACAGCAGTATTTAAGGTATATATTTTAGTTTTATATATTAAAAGATATTTATTAACCTTTTTTATAGGTTATTCCCTTTAAACTCAAGCGTTTATAAATATTAACTATTACTTTACTATTTAAAGGATTTTTAACTAGCTTTTCCTTTAAAATTTACTTTTTCATTATAAAAGTAAATAAGTTTTTATTATATTAGTTTACCTTTAGCCCTTATAAATAATTACTTTATATTAATTATTATACCTTTAATATTAAAAACTATTCTTTTACTTTTAAGCTCTCTTTAAAGAATTATTATATACTTTCAAAAGTATTATTTTATTTACCTATAAGCGCATTAAGCTTTATGTAAAAAGGAGGGCTAAGAAGCAAGGACTTTAGTATAAATAAATAACTTTCCTATTCTAGCTAAACCTAGAATTAGGCCTAATACTAAAACTAAGTTCCTAAAGGAACTTTAATATAAGTTAAGAAATTTCTACTATCTTTAACAATAATCATTAAGCTAAAACTAGCTATCTCGCCTACCCTAGACTTAATATAATAGCTATAATAGTTATTATAAAAAGTTTAATTAAAATAGTTTCCTGTTTATATAGCTATAAGTCGATTTAGTTAATTTCCTATATAAATATATTTTACAGAAAATAAAAATAAAGCTATAAACCTAATTCTACTACTATATTCCTATTATTTAATTAATGTATTATTATAGAAAATAAAGCTATTATTTATATAATTACTTTTATACTCGCTATATATATATTAAATACTTTATAGCTTTTAACTATTTAATCGCTTATACTTTAATAATTTATTTATTATAGCTTAATTTGACTTTTAGTTATTTCTTTGTTGCTTGATTATATATAGTCTTTTAAAAGCAATATATAAATAAAGTTTAGTATAACTTTATTATTTTAATAGATTATAAGTTTAAGAGAGCTTTCTTTAAGTCTTTATTAATAGATTTTCTTTAATAGCTATAATATTTCCATTAAAGCTATTATAGCACTTATAGTAGGTTTTTATATTGTTTATTTTAATATTTATTTTAATACTTTTTAAGATTTTTAGCTATTTAAAGCTATTCCTAGGCTTTTACTATAAATACTATTTTAGTTATAGTAATACTATTTATATTATTACCTTTATATACTATATACTATATTCTTTATTTTTATAGGATATCCTATATTCTTTATTTTTATAGGATAACCTATATTCTTTCTTTTTATAGGATATAGGTTTAATATTAAAAGTATAAGTTAATTTATTCAGGCTTTTAGTAGCTTTATTTCTTTAATTAAAGATAATAACTTTCTTTAATAGTAAAGGGATTTATTTATTTAAATATAAAATATAAAATAAAAGCTTTAAGTATAAAAAGCTTTTATTAAAATAATAAAAGTATAGTTAAAGGGTTAAAATAATACTATAATCTAGCTATTTAATACTTTAAATAATTTAACTACTATTTTCTTAAATCTCTAATTTTAATAAACTATAAGTTTAATAGAAGTTGATTTTATAGCCTTTATTTTACTATTAACATAAACTTTTACCTTTATTTTTATATTTATTTAAATTTTACTTTTCTTAATTCTTTAACCTTAAATTACTATGTTAACTTTAAATAGTAGTTTTATTAAGAAGGCATTAAAAAAGGCCTATAATCTTTTAAAAAGCTATAAACTAATAGGTTTTAATAACTTTAATTAATAGAAATAGTCTTTAAGTATTATATTAAAGGCTATAAATTACTATACCTTTATAGAAAATCCTATAATTATTAATTTTCTATTTAATTTAAAATATATTCTATTATCTATATTAATTAAACGTAACTTAATAGCTATTTTTATTATATTTATTATTTAAATTTAAAGCTTAAAAGAAGTATCTTTAATATTAAAAAGATAATATAGTTACCTTAATATATTATAAAGAGATTTCTTTTATAAAGAACTTTATTTATTAAATTATAGTAATTATAAAAAATCTTTAATTAAATTCAATATTACTTTAAATAGTTTATTAATCAAGCTAACTATTTTAAAGGTTAATATTAATATATTAAGTTAAGTAAATTAAGATTTAAATTCTTTAAAAAGAGTTTACCTTTAATAGGCTAATAAAATTAAAGGAACTATGAAATTTACTAAAGCTATTAAGCAATTAATTATAGGTTTTAATATTTAGTTTTTTATAGTAAATATCTTAAAAAAGACTAGGAATTTATCTTTTACTGTATATAAGGTTAATAAGGCCTTAAAGCCTTTTAAACCCTTTAAAGATTAATTAATAGTTCTTACATTTAAAAGTTAAAAGCTAGCTTTTAATTCCTATAACCGGAAAAGAAATTAAAACAATAAATATAATAACTAGAAATGAATTAAAAAGGATTATACTTTTATTAATATATATAATCTAGCTATTAAAGGGTATAGCTTAAAAAAGCTATTTAAAGATTCCTTTATCAAATTTATTACTAGCTTAAATCATAATTAAAATCTTTTATAAGCTTTAACCGCTAAAAAGGGGAGAAAGTTTTTAATATCCTTTAAATCCATTAAACCATTTATTTAAAATAGTCTATTATATAATACTAAATCTATAGTTTATATAGTTAATTTTAAAAAATAGTTTATAAACTATGAACTTAATAATAGGGAACTTAATATTATTTATATTAAAAGGGGTTTTATTATACTTAAAGGAATAAGTATAGCTACTTTTAAAATATTAATAAAGATAATAAATATAAAAGGATAATACTATTAAATACCTTTTTTTACTTATAGTTAAATATTAACCTTATAAGTAGTTTAAGGCGCTAGTAAGTTAAAGGATATATTTAATATAATACTTTTTATATTAAATCTATATAGCTAATAAAGCTTTTAAATCCTTTAAAATATAGTCTTTTCTTTACTATTAAAGGACATACTATACTATATAGCTATATAAATAGCTATAGAGTTTATAGCTTTATATAGGTTTAAATTCCTACTATTAATAAAGAAAAGGCTAAAGAATATATAGCTTTTCTAAAAGTAATAGCTTTAAAAAAACAATTACCTAGATCTAGTCTTAAGTTTATTAAAAAGAATAATCTTAAAGGAAAGGATCTCTCTAAACTCTTCAAAACCTTAAGCTAAATAGAGGATAAAGGGCCCTATATACCTTTATTGCCTAAAGAAATAAAGGGGAATAAGTTTATAGAGGATACCTTTATAAAAGAAAGGCTTTATATACTTAAAGAATCCTTTATTATTAAAGGTTTAAAGGTTATTAAGCTAATTAAATTAAAGGGAGATACTATTATTAATAGCACTAGCTTAAAGCTATAAAAGCTAGCCCTTTTATATTATAAAAGACTAGGTTATATTAGTTGAAGTCTATTAAAGAAAACTGTGAAAATAACTATAGGAATTCTTAACTTTAATATAATTAAAGAGACTAAATTTTACTGCCTAGTATATAATAAAGGAAAGGCTATTAAAAGGCTTAATTTAAAGCCAATTCTTAATCCACTAGTCTGTTTAAATTCTTTAAAAGCTAATACCTTTTTTATAAAGCTAATACCTTATAATAAAGCCTCTATTAATCTTTTAATTATTAATAGAAAATTAAAATATAAATAGCTATTCCTTTTAAGAGATTATAGTAGACTTACCCTTTTAACTATTATATAAGGCTTTATAAATAGCTTAAAAATGTAATATAACTAGTATTTTAAGGAATTTTATTATAATAATAGAAAGGAAATTAATTAAGATTCTTAAACTTAATTTCTTTCCTTAAAAACTATATATTTCTATAGTAGCCTTTATCTTTATAAACAAAGTAGTTTTATAAAATACTTCATTAAAGCTTTATTAAATAGGCTATAAGCTACTATTATAGCAGCTAATTTACTACTTTATTTTTTAAACTTTATTATTACTGCAGTTTTTAAATTAATTAACTATATAGCTATTACTAATAAAGATTCTACCCTTTTATAAAAATAACAAGCTTATACCAAACCTTATTTATATATAGCTTCTAGGAACCTATATATAATGCAGTAATAAAGAAATAACTAAAAGTTTAAGTAGGTTAACAATAAATAAACAATTAAATTATAAATAATCTAATAGCTAGAAGCTATAGAATATCTAGTATATATATAGCCAGTATAAAAGCAATTATATAAATAATAGCTTTATCTTTAACAATAGTTTTTTAACTAGATAATAAAAGTATAGCGGCAGAATTAGGTTTATAGCCCTATTTTTATTTTCTGCAAAATTTATTTATATAGGAAATCGGCTAAATCGACTTACAGCTATATAAATAGGAAACCATTTTAATTGGATTTCTTATAATAGCTATTATGGCTATTATATTGAGTTTAGGGTAGGCGGGGTAGCTGGTTTTAGCTTAATTGTTATTGTTAAAGATAATAGAAGTTTCTTAACTTATATTAAAGTTCCTTTTAAACTTAGTCTTAATATCGGGCCTAATTCCGGGTCTAGCCAGAATAAAAAGGTTACTTAAATACACTAAAATCCTTACTATTTAGCCCTCCTTTTTAATAATATATATTAAATATAAATGTATTAAGTTAAAAAGGCTTATTTTAATAAAGAATATAAAGTTTAATAGAAATAGATTTTATAGTTTCAAGCCTAATAATATAAAAAAGCTATTAATTCTTAAACTTTAAAAGTTATTTAATAATATTAAATTTAAAGAAAAGAAAAGGACTTTATTTTATATTTATATTACTTTTATATAATATCTTTTAAATAAAGGAATTAATAAAGTATTTAAACTTTAAGCTAAGGATTTTAAAAAGTATTAATATAATAGCTATAAACTTTACTAGTATAAATAAGTTTACATTAATATTTATTAAGCTTTTAATACTTTATAAAACCTTTAAAGGATATAATAATATTAAAATAACAAGGTTATACTAAACTTTATTTATATATAGTTTCTAGGAAGCTATATATAATATAGTAATAAAGAAACAACTAAAAGTCTAATTAGGTTAATAATAAATAAACAATTAAATTATAACTAAACTAATAGCTAAAAAGCTATAGAATATCTAATATATATACAGCTAGTGTAAAGGTAATTATATAAACAATAGCTTTATTTTTTATAATAGTCCTTTAACTAAATAATAGGATTATAGCGGCAGAATTAGGTTTATAGCCTTATTCCTATTTTCCGCAAAATTTATTTATATAGGAAATCGGTTAAATCGATTTACAGCTATATAAACAGGAAACCATTTTAGTTAGATTTTTTATAATAGCTATTAATTAATTAATTAATTAATTAATATACTATTAATATCCTATAATAAAGGCTATTAATCCTAGTAAAGTAAAAGGATATACTATACTAGGTTTAATTACAGTATTATTAATAAATATATTAGCTTCTTTATATAGTATTTTATTGCTTTAGTAGGCATAGTCTTCTAGCTCTACTTTTATTAACAGGTTAAAGAGACGCGAGAATCTCGCGTAGTATATTAAATAATTAAA
This sequence comes from Mycogone perniciosa, assembly GCA_025331125.1. Classification (NCBI taxonomy): domain Eukaryota; kingdom Fungi; phylum Ascomycota; class Sordariomycetes; order Hypocreales; family Hypocreaceae; genus Mycogone; species Mycogone perniciosa. Next base: position 135,325 of record JAOALB010000139.1, read on the forward strand.
GTTAACCTTGAAGGCTAGCCTTATCGATCTATAGGTGATTTAATAGCAACCTGCAAATAAATCCTTTACAGGATTAAAAAAAGATAAAAGGAAAAAATTAAACAATTAGTATTAAAGCTTTATATTGCAGTTAATTAGGCTTCCTAATAGCGCAGGCATATTCTAGTAAAAGAATTAAAGGCCTGCGCTATTTAAAGGAAATATTTATAGCTAGTCTTTAATAAATAAAAGGTTAGTTTATAGATTTAGGGGGCTAGTCTTTATTATTATACTTTATTAATCTTTTTGCAATAAAAGATATAATTATATACTTTTTTCCTGCTGTAACTATAGTTTATTATTGTGTTTTTATATTAAAAGCGTTTATAATACTATATAAGGTCCCTATATTAAAGCTTAGCGGCTAAAGGATAATAGAGTTTTTTTCAAAGAATTATTAGTTTTTTAAGGCATTTTAAGTTAATAGTTAATTTAAATAAATAGTATATATTAAATATATTCTCTCTTTACTAGCTTTTAAAGCTAGCTTTTCATCTTAATTTAGCTTTTTATTAAAGGAAAGTAAATATAAATATTATATTAAATAATATTAATTATTTATAGCTTAATTTTATTAATTAATTTATAGCTTTATTACTTTATATCCTTTAATAGTTAAAGTATTATTAAATATATATATTTTCTTTATAGTTACTTTTAACGCTTTAAAATTTAAGAAAGATTCACTGTAATAAATTTAAAGGTATACCTTTTAAATAATATACTATAGCTATATTATTTAGGCAGATAGTAATATCCTTTATATTATTATTATTAATTAAAGTAGCTTTAAGTCCTTTTAATATTTTAGCCGCTTTACTATTAAATACCTTTACTAGGCTAAATTAACTTTATTTATTTATTAAATTCTATTATAGTTTTAGCTTTATTATTTAAAAAAAAGGTTTAAAATCTAGTTTATTTAAAGAAAAAGATTAATTTTAGGCAGCCTTTAGTAAACTATATAGTTTACTATAGGTTTATTATAGGCGTTAAGGTAATACATTTATATAGGCACTGGCTAGGGCGGGTTTTATAATTTATCAATTATTTTATTAATCGATATCTTTAAGTCTAGGATGAAAATACTAGTTATTATAATAAAGAGGTTTTTATTATTTATACTTCTTGCAATATTAATATAAGTATAAAGGTTAAAGCAGCTTTCTAAAAGTAAGGTTTTTTGTTTCTTTTAATTGGCTATTATGTTAGTTTAACTTTATTAAAATATCTTAAAATCTTTTATTTAATATATTAGGCTTTACTGCTTTTAAATTCAGCCAATAAATAATCTAGAAATTATACTAAAATAGGAATTTAAACTAATAGACTTATTTTTAATTTAATAGTTTAATAGTTATAAAGTATTTTAGGTTTTTATAATCTATAATAATTTTAAATTTATTTTTTATACTTTAAAGCTTAAAGCGCTATTCTTTTAATAATTGAATAATAGTTAAGAGTTTTTTATTATAAATTTTATAATTATATTTAATAGGTAAATACTTTAATAAAAAATATACTATTAATTATAAAATACTATTTTTATTCTATTAAAAGAGAATACTATTAAATACCTAATCTAAAATATTTATTTTTAAAACTATCTTTATATTATAGTTAAAAAAGGCAAGGATTAAAGTAATTATAAACTAGGTTTTAAAATAATTCAATACAGTAGTATAAAGTTCTATTTAATTCTGTTAACATAACAAGGTTATAATGAACCTTATTTATATGCAGCTTCCTAGAAGCTGCATATAACGCAGTAATAAGGAAACAATTAAGAGTCTAATTGGGTTAATAATAAATAAACAATTAAATTGTAACTAATCTAATAGCTGAAAAGCTATAGAATATCTAGTGTATGCGGCTGGATTATAGAAGTGATTATAGAACAATGCTTTGTCTTCTACAATAGTCCTCTGACTAAATAATAGGAATACAGCAGCAGAATTGGGTTCGTGGCCGTATTCCTATTTTCCGCAAAATTCATTTATATAGGAAATCGTCCAAATCGACTCACGGCCATATAAACAGGAAACCATTTCAGTCAGATTTTTCACAATAGCCATTATGCCTATTGTATTGAGTCTAGGGTAGGCGGGGTAGCTGGTCCTAGCTCAATTGTTATCGTTGAAGATAACAGAAATTTCCTAACTTACACCAAAGTTCCTCCAGAGCTCGGTCCTAGCGTTAGGCCTGATTCCGGGTCTAGCCAGAATAGGAAGGTTACCTAAATACACTAAAATCCTTACTTTTTAGCCCTCCTTTTTAACAAATTCTATAGTATATCTTTTTTTAAAAGGCTATTTAAAGGTTTATAGATATTAAAAAACTCTTTAATAAACTGCTAATAGAAATTTATAAAGCCTAGGAAATATTAAAGTTCGCGGAGGTTTAAAGGTCTCTTTTAATTTATAATTACAGCTACTTTTTTAAAGTTTATTTTAATACTATTACTTATAATAATTAAGCTAAAGTATTTTATTTTTATTATTTTGAATTTATATTGTTTAATATTAACTTAAAAGCCTATATTAATTAATTTATTTATTACTTTTTATATATATTATTAATATTCCTTTTATATAGCTAAATAAATTAAAATCTTTTTAAAGTAAACTATATAACTTTTATTAAATAAATTATATAAAGTATAGTTAATATAGTATTAAAAAGAGGCTAAAGTATTATACAGGCTAAAAAGTATAATAAAGGTTTTAAATAGCTTAAACTAAATTATAAAAGCTGTCTTTTATTTATATCCCTCTGCAATTCTAAGTTTATTAAAGGCAGCTATTATATTTAGCTTAATATAAAATCTAATATTATATAAAGTATTTAGTATTTCCTAAATTAATACTAATAGGTAGCGATTTTTTATAGTAAGATTATTAAAGCTTTAATAGTTTTAATAAATATAGATGCCTCCTTTAGATTTTACAGTAAAAAGTAAAAAGGCAGTATATTTTATTTTAAATTCTTTAATAAATCCTTTAGCTAAGTTTTTATCTAGCTATTTTCTTATTACTTCAAGTTTATTTAATAATATTAAGCGGTTTTTTTAATATAATAATTCCTTTTTTAATAAAAGTTTAATTTTATAATTTTATAATCTTTTAAAAGGAAGTTTATTTATTAGTTATAAAAGGAAGCTAATAATTTTACTCTATAGTTAATTAAAAAATTTCTTTTAAATATTACTTTTTATTAATTTTAGCTTTACTTTTATAAACTTATTAATATTAGACTTTAATATCCTTTAAAGGTACTCTCTATTATAGCAGTATATAAAAGGTTTATAGAAAGCTTAAAGGAATAATATTTATACTACTGCAAAACTGCTTTATCTTTATAATATATTTATAAAGGTATTTTTATTAAGCTTTAATAGTTATTATACTTTATATTCCTGCTTTTATATATCTTTTACTACATCTACTTAAATTAATTTTATATACTAAGCAAATAAGTCTTTATAAAATTAAATAAATAATATTACAGTAAATATTCAAATATTTATTAAATTAAATTACTTATATAGCGCTACTGCTATAGGCTGATTAAGTATTAATATATTTAACTTAAAAAGTTATATTAAGTTATAGTAATATAAATATTAATAGTTATTAGCTATAAATATTATTAAAATTAATATTAAAAGCTTATTTAATATTATTTATACTTTAATATTTAATCCCTTATAGTTATTAAATTAAGGAATGCAGTAGTAGTTTTACTTTAATATTAATATAAAGTTCATATATAAGTCTTTTTCTTTTTATTAAAGCATTATATCTTTTAATATACTTTTAATATAAGCTTAAAACTTAAATTTCTTTTTAATTCTCCTTTTTATCCTATTTACTATATTCTTTTATTTCTCGCTAATAATATAACGTGCTAACTTTAAAGGTTTATTTAAGATATTAATATTATATAAAATAGTTATTAAGCTATAGATTATTAATATAATACAAATTTAAAGGCAATAATTTATTAAATAGTATTATAAATTAAAGGTAACTATTAATATAAGCTAGTTAATATTAAAATTATATTACTATAGTTATAGTATTTTAAAGATAAAGGGGTTTTGACTTAAAGATTAGTAATAAAGAATATATATAACTCTCTATATTCCCCTATTCCTATATTGAAATTTATATAATTAATAAACTATACTACTATTTTACTATTAATTAAAATAAAGCTTTTTAGTTTAAGTAATTATATTATTAAAATTTAAGACTTTTAAACAAAATACTAATTTATAAAGCCTTATATTAAATAGCTACTATTAGTAAAGGTTAATATAGTTATTAATAAATATATAAGGAATAATATAATATAAATAAATAGTAATTTATTATTTATAGTATTTAAAACTAATAATTTATTATTAATAATAATCTATTATATTTAAAAAGGCATTAAATTTATAGGCTATTTTAATATTTTATTAGGCTTTTTAATATAATATTATTAAAAAGCTACTCTTTTCTTTACTTTCCTATATTAAAAGTTATATCTTTATAGGCAAGTATATTATTAAAGGTAACTAATCCTTTAATAAAGCTAGTTTTATTAATATAGTAAAAAATAGGTTTTTATAGTATAATAGGTTATTTCTTTAAGTTAAAAAGTCCTTATATTATAGGAATTAAAGAGTAGGAACCTATAGTGCTAGTATACCTTTTCCCTAGCTTAAAATATATACTCTGCTTTAAGGCGCTATAATGCTATTGCCTTAATATATTCTACGTTCTAGGAAACTGCTACTATATCCCTATAAGGTTTAAGGTTTTATAGTATTAACTTTCTGCTTTTCTATATAGTTATTAACTATATATTAACTACTATAATAATAGTATAGGTTATAAAACTATTAATATTTTTTATATTATAAAGTAAAGGATATAATATTTAACTATATAAAATGATTTATCTTTTTTTACTTTAAACGGTTTAGTTTATTTTAAGGTAAAGTTTATTAAAAAGTATAGTTATTATTTAACTTTTTAAACTTATAATTACCTTTAAGTTTAGCGTAATAGGCTTACTCTTTAAAGTTATCATAAACTTTTTAACTAAAAGTTCTTTAAATAAATTAGTTATCTTTACTTATAAGTTTATTACTTTTATTAATAAAGGCAGCAGCTATCTCTTTAAATACTTTAAAGTAAAGGGTATTAACCTTTTAACTATTAGTTTTACTAGCTTAAGCTATTAATTTATAAAACTTAATAATAAAATTCTAAAATAGTTTATTTATTATATAGTAAACTTAACCTTTAATAATTATTTTATAAACTAAAATATAAGAGGTATAGAAACGCTTTAATTATATTATTAATATATACTTTCCTTTTAATATATTTAAAGGGCAATTTATATAAGCTTTATTATATAAATTTAATTTTAAACTTTTATAATAAACTTTATATAATTAAATATATTAATAGTAATAGCTTTTAATTCTTTTTAATTTAAAAAAGGAAATAGTTTAATATTTATATAAAGGAAACCCTTTTATTTATATTATATAAGATTATTATTATATAAAACTTTATTAACTAATTTAATATAGTTATTTTTAATAATATTAAGTATAAGGTTAAAGCTTATATAAAGTGATAATATAAATAAATTTAATATATTTAATAATTAATTTGGTTTTTCTTAAATAATTATAACTTAAAGTATTTTTTATTAAAACTTAAATTAAAGAAAATTAAATTTTTATTTTAAAAAGGTATTTCCTTCTATTAAAGAATTAATATATATTTATTAAAATTAAGGAAATTCTTTAATTTCTTTATTTATAAATAATATAATATTAAAACCAGTATTATAACCCAACTATATTAAAGACTTAGTTATAGGATTACGGCAAAATGTCGGAACCTTTAACTAATTACTAATAGATTATAGCTATAAGCGTAATCCTATAAAAGGGATTACTATATAAAACTATAATCCTAGATTAACGGGATTATTATAATTTAAATAATTTAAGTATATTTATTATATATATCTTTTATATATATACAGCTAGCTTATTATTTATTTAATATAGTTATTTAGATAGTTATTAATAATTATATTTACTAGAACTACCTATTTTATAGAATTATAATTATATTACCCTACTTAGTATTTTTCTTTAACCTCTCTATTAATATAAACCCTGTAAACCTTAGTTTAACTATTAAAAATTAACCCGGATTATTATATATTCATAACTCTTATTTAAAAGGCCACTAAAAATCTTCAACAATGCTATAAATATATCCGCTATAGTATCCTCTTCCAATAATCTTAATACTTTACCCTTTATTCTACCTCCTCGCTAAAGGCAGAATAATAATAAAGATAATTATATAAGTAAAAGCGAAAATAAAGATAAAGTTAATAAAACGGAATAACTATATATTTATATAAAGGAAGCCTTTTAATATATAAAAGCTAAC
>JAOALB010000141.1:0-135595 GCA_025331125.1 Mycogone perniciosa
TATTTTATAGTTATTAGCTATTTTATAGTTATTAGCTATTTTATAGTTATTAGCTATTTTATAGTTATTAGCTATTTTATAGTTATTAGCTATTTTTATTACTTTCAGCTATATTAGCAATCCTTTTTATTTTTATATTTTAGTTATTTTCCTATATCTAGATCCTATATTTACTTTAAAGTTATATAGGATAATATTTATTTTAAAGGGAGTGTTAAAAAGGAGGGCTAAAAAGTCAGGATTTTAGTGTATTTAGGTAACCTTTTTATCCTGGCTAGACCTAGAATTTAGCCTAACGCTAGGACCAAGCTCTGGAGGAATTTCGGTATAAGTTAGGAAATTTCTATTATCTTTAACGATAATAATTAAGCTAGGACCAGCTACCCCGCCTACCCTAAACTTAATATAATAGGTATAATGGCTATTGTGAAAAATCTAACTAAAATGGTTTCCTGTTTATATAGCTGTAAATCGATTTAGACGATTTCCTATATAAATAAATTTTGCGGAAAATAGGAATAAGGCTGTTACGGCACCGACCGTGACGCGATGTTAACGCCCTGTTACGTAAGCTCCAGTCACGTAACCAGGCCCTAACGCATTCCTAGCTATAGCTTTCCGTAAAGCCTTAGGGCTTCCTTGCTCTCTACGGCATAACAACAATATTTGCCTTAACCTGCCTTTTTATGCCGTAATAGTTTATACTGTCCCTTAACTCAGCTGCGCTATTACAAGGCATATACCTAATTAATTATAAAATTCCTTAAATTCCCCCTTTATTCCTAAACCTATAATAACGCCTCTATAGCCTAGCCTTCGCCCTTTAAACCTTATACCTATAGGAAATTAATTATAAGTGAAATAAATATAAATGCCCTAAACTTTACCCTGCAACCTAACTTAGCCTAATAGACTATAGTCCTCGCTATAAAGCTAGCGCCTTTCCCTTTTCTCTTTAAAACCTTATAAAAGTCTAGCGTTAATAGCGACTATATATATTTAATAAATGCAATTATTAAAGATAATAACCTTTATTATTAGTTTTATCTCTTTAGTTAAATAATAAATAAAAGCTTAGCTTAATAAAAAAAATAAAAGTAAACCTTTAAATAAGAAATTTTAAAATAGGCAGCTAAAAACTAAAACCTTAAAGTATAAATTAAAGTTTAAGTTAAAGCTTTAAATATAGCTTTACTGCTAAACTTTAAAAATAATAATTTACCTAGCCGCTGCTAAACTAAAAACCTTAAATAATTTAATAGTAAATAAAAAAATATTACTAAATGCTAGTAAAAATATATTAACTAGCGCTTTTAAATTAATATTACTTTTATAGGTAATTAATTAATCTTTTTAATTAAACTTAAAAAGATCCTATATATTATAGGCCTTTTAAAGGGAGATATATATTAACTGCAATAAAGAAACTTTAATACTATTATTAAAAATCTTAATAACCCCGCCTAATAGTATTAAAAGATTAATATAATACTCTTTATTAATTTTAATAAATAATATAAAATAATTAATCTATTTTAAAAGGCATTATAGTCTTTTAATAACTTATATATATTAAATAAGCCTTTTTAAAACTTTATAGTAGAGTTATTTATACTAGGCAGTAAATATAGTAAAACAGCTAAATAAATAATAAAGGCTTTAAAAATAAAGGTTTTTTAGGAATTTATTAATACTATAAAAACTTAAGTAATTAAGCTAAATAAATTTAACTTTACTAAATAGTATTAACTTTACTAAACTATTTATAATAGGCTTTAAGAAAGCGCCTACTATAATGCCTTTTACGCTACCTAAATAGGCCAGCATTAATAAAGCTATTAATAATAGCAGCAATATTATTAACGCCAGTAAAACAATTAAATAAATAACTAAATAAACAACTAAACTGCCGCCCTAGCGCCAACTAGTAACCTAATACAGCTAAATACTATATATACTATACCACTTTGCCTTTAAGTCTTTTATAAGGAATATATTACTAAAAGACTATACTTTTATTATAAAAAAGTAAATTATAGCTTTAATAAATATAATAAAAAAAAGCAAGTTAATATATACTAAAAAAACCTATACTAGGTATAAAACTAAAATCATTAAATTTAGCTATACTAGCTATACCTTAACCTAGCAGCACCTTAAAGCTAATAGTAAAATAGCTTAGTAAAGTATAATAATTAAACCCTAATAATATATTAATACTACCTGCAATGCCTAGTTAACCTATAAATCCAGGCTTTAAATAATATACCTTTTTTAAGTATTAATAAAAATAATAATAATAGCGCTGCCTTATTAACTTTTAACCTATTTTAATTTAATTAGCTATATTTATTAAGAACCTAGACTTAATTTATAAATTAAAAAAAAGATTAACTTTTACTAAAAATTGTAAGTAAAAGTTAACTGTAAATAATATTATTATCTTAAAATAGATTTACTACTGCCTTTTTAATTAAAAGCCCTTTAAACTTAAATTAATAAATAGTAAATCCCTTTTAATATAAACTATACTATCTTTTATATATAATATTTATATTAATATAAAAGCTTTAATAGACAGCAGCTATATACTTTAAGCTTTTACTAGCTGCGCCTTTATTAAGCAATTTAATATTATTACCTAATAACTACTATTTATTAAAAACCTCCTTTTTATTAATAAAAGTATAGCTAATAAAATTTTAAACTTTTTTATTATATAAACTATAATCAGCCCCTATAAAGAACTTTACCTCTTTTTTATTATAAATATCCCTAATAATATATTTATTATCTTTAGCCTTTTATAGTTAAAAAAATATAACTTTAATATTAACTAGAAATAATTAACTATTACTTTTAAATCCTGTTACTATTATAACTATTGCCTTTTAAAAAATATAGCTAGCTTTATATAAATCTTAATAGCAGTTAAAATAAAAAATAATTTCACTAAAGCTAATATAGGGAATATATATTACCAGTAACTAATAATTAAAGACGCTTTAAATAAAGTAAAGTTTAATTTAATTAAATAAAAAACTATACTATACCAGTAACTATTAGTTAAAAACACTTAAAAAAAGGAAGACTGCAATTTAATTAAAAAAAAAGCTTATAAACTGCATATTCTATAAACCCTAATATTAAACTAAAATTACTATATAACCTATAAGTGCAGTAGAATTAATAATAAGGACATATAAGTATAAATAATCCTAAACTAAATATATATAAAGCTGCTGCCCGCCTTTATAATCTATAGTTAATAATAAAAAAGAAAACCTTTATTAAAGCTATTACTATTACTTTTAATATACTACTTCCGCAAAACTAAACTAAACCTTAAAATTAAAAAATATACCTAAATATAGCAGATATATAAATAGTAGCAGCTATAAACTTTATTACTTTTTATTATTAATTATATATTTATATAATAAAAGTAATTTAAGAAAAGATTAATTAAGCTATTAAAATTAAGGAATTAGCGCCTACTAGCCTACTAAAGCTTTTAAATAAGTTTTTCCAATAAATATTTACAGGATAAAGAGACTATATTAAAGTAAAAATAGCATTACCGAAAAAAATATATAACTTTATTAATAAATGCTACTCCCTAATATAATTAAAAAAGATTATAGCCGCCAATATAAAGAAATTTATAGCAGGAAAACCTAAGCTTAGTAAACTAGATATTTTAAAGAAACTGCTATTCTAGCTATATAATTTATATAATACTTTCCTACTAAAAATAGTAAATAAGCTTCCCCTATAATAGGCCTAGGATTATAAGATCGAGATATTACTAGGAAAAGACCTTTTATATTAAAAGAACAGGCTATTTTTACTCGATAAATTGCAGGTAATAAGAAAATAGTTAAATAATAATTTAGTAAAAGGATTTATCTGTAAATCGCGAGTATAATATACTACTCCCTTTTTTTTAACTGTAAAATTAAAAAGCAGCATCTATATCTATTAAAACTATTAAAGGTTAAATAATATTACTATTAAAAGTTAATACTTATTGCTATTAATCTAGGAAACCTTTAATACTTTAAGCTGTATAATAGTATATATAAAATTTAATATTATTGCTGTATTTAATAACCTTTATATCGCTAAAAGAAATATATAGAAAACAGCGTTTATTATAAGGTTTAGCCTTTTCAAGATATTAGTTATACCTTTTAGCCTCTATAATGCGCCTATTATATTTTAATATTATATTAACTATACTTTTTATAACCTTTTTAACTATACCTATATAGTATACTTTAATAATATCTTTATATACTCTTTAAGCTAAAAGGAATACTGAAAATATATCTGTAAAGTAATAGCTTACCTTTAAGACACTAGCCTTTAAATCGATATTATTAAATGTAAATGTAAAATAATAAAAATAAAATACTTTAGCTTAATTATTACTTTAAAGGGACTAGAGATAAATTTTAAAAAGGTTAAAGCTATATTAAACTAGCAATTATTTAAAAGAGTAAAAGATTTATAAAAGTTCCTTAACTTTATAAACTTTTATTGCTATTTTATTTAAAAATACTTTAAAATAGCTGCACTATTAAATAAACTTTTAAAAAAAGACTAACTATATATTTAAGGAAAAAAACAGCAAGAAGCCTTTAATTTAATTAAACGCACTTTTAAATTAGCTTTAATTTTAGCCCTCTTTAACTATAATAAGCAAACAGTCTTTAAGATAAATGCCTTTAACTAGGCATTAGGCAGTATCCTATTGCAATATAATAAAAAAGGCATTTTATACTTTATTGCATTTTTTTCTATAAAGTATAACACTTAAAAATAGAACTATAAAATCTATAATAAAGAACTCCTAGCTATTATTAAAGTAATAAAGGACTAGCGCTTAAAATTATAAAGTTTATAAGAATTTAATATTATTATAGACTATAAAAACTTTAAATACTTTACTTTAACTAAAGCCTTAAATTAGTAATAAATTTAATACTTTAAATTCCTCTTTAACTTTAACTTTTATATTATCTATTAACTTAGCTTTAAAGCTATAAAGCTTAATGCTTTAAATAGAAAAGCAGAAAATAGGCCTGCAAAATTAAATCCCTTTGATAACCGAATTAAAAACAGGCAATATATTATCCTCTTATAAAGTTCTTTTAGCTTTAAAGTTTAAGCAATATTTTAAGAAAAAATCTTATTAAATATAAAAATATCTATAAAGGCTGCCCCTATAGCTATAATAATACCTATAGAGAATAGACTAATTAATAATTTAATTGCAGTAGTATATAAATAAAATACTATAGTAAAAGAAATAGTAACTGCGCTTTAAAACCTTAATATCCGCTAATAGTTAAAGCAGCTTTGTAAAGAACTTTAAATCGCAATAAATAACTGCTAAGTAATAAATAGTAAAATCTACTATTAAAAGCGGCTCTTTATTCCCTTTAATAATAAACTTTATATATAAATCCTATTTAAAAACTACTTTAGCAGCCTAGCTAGATATTTAAGTAGGTTTAAAACCTTAAACTTTATTAGCTAAATATATTAATAGCTATAAATTTTAAAAGATATTAAAGTATTTATATAAGCCTATAAACTATATATTAAAATAAAGGCTTTATAATCTTTACTATAAAGTTTCCTTTAATTACTATTAATTTTATTTTATATATAGTTAAATATCTCTATTAACTATATTATACTACTGCCTAAATCCTGCTACTATAATACTACCTATAAGTATTTACTAATAGTAGTCTACTGCTTTATTAAAATATATTACTTTATATTTATTACTTTACTATTAATAAAAGAGCTAGCTAATATATTTATTAATAGGATTTACTGCCTTTATAGTATACTTAATAATATTATATTAGACTATAATATATAATTTATATTAAAATTCTAAAAATAACTTTTAAAGCGATTAAAAGTTATATTAAAATAGTTATTAGCCTTTAACCTTAAAACTAATAGCTAAATTAAAAGAATTAATATAAATATAAAATAATACCTGTAAGCTTTTATTAACTTTTACTAAGACAATTAAGTTTATTAGCTCCTATTAGCTAAATTCGCTGCAAATAATATAATATCTAAAACTATTAGTGTATTGCTATTTTTCGCTAACTATAGTTTTAACCCTCGCCTAAAGATAAAGCCTTTATAGCCTTGCCCGCTAAACCTTTCTGCAGTAAAGAAAAAAGAGTTCTTTTATGCTAATACTATTACTAATTAATTTATGTACATTATTATATAATTAAAGGCCCTTGCAAAGCTTTAAAAAAATATAAAGAAAATATAAATATATAAAAAGAGGTATTACTAGTCCATACTATTAGGCAGGAAGTCTTTATTAATATATAAAATATAAAGATTAACTGGCTAATAAAGAAGCTAGATAATAAATAAGCGGGACTTTATATAATAATAAAGGTATACCTATAAGCCTGCGCTATTAGTTTACTAAAAGGCATAAAAATCTTCTTAATTTTATATAACTCTCTTTTATAACCTAAAACAGCTACTTTACCGCGCTTTAAGTAAAAGATAATTAATAAGGCTAAGTTAAAGAATATTTAAAGCAAAGTATTAAAAAGGGAAAATAGTATAGATAAAGTATAAGAAAAGTAAGAGTTTAAAGCGCTTTTAGATTATTATAATAATAACAGTTTCCACTACTTTATTAAATAGAAATACTATACTATTATATAATAACTAGCTAAAGACCTATAAAGTTAAAAAAGGGTAATATAAAACTTTTATATAAAAAACCTAGAAAAGCTAGGCCTACTATAATAGGTATTAAAAGGAATTATAAAAAAAGAAAAAGAGGAAATAGTTAAAAAGAAACTAATACCTGTAAAGCGCTAATTAAAGACTATACTACGCTAAAGCCTACAACTAAACTATATATTATTAATACTAAAAACTATATAATTCGCCCTATTTACCTTTATATCGGAAATATCAAAATAAATTACCCGGAATTTCAATTTATACAAGCAATATAGCTATTTGCAGCCAAATAGCGAAATAAAAGGGGGGGTACTGTTATAGCACTGACTGTAACGCGATATTAACGCCCTGTCATGTAAACTCCAGTCACGTAACTAGGCCCTAATGCGTTCCTAGCTATAGCTTTCCGTAGAGCCTTAGGGCTTCCTTGCTCTCCACGGCACAACAACGATATTTGCCCTAACCTGCCTTCCCGTGCCATAATAAAGGCTATAAACCTAATTTTACTGCTGTATTTTTATTATTTAGTTGGAGGACTATTATAGAAGACAAAGCTATTGTTTATATAATCACTTCTATACTGGCCGTATATATATTAAATATTCTATAGCTTTTCAGCTATTAGATTAGTTACAATTTAATTGTTTATTTATTGTTAACCTAATTAAACTCTTAGTTGTTTCCTTATTACTGCATTGTATACAGCTTCCTAGAACCTATATATATAAATAAAGTTTAGTATAACCTTATTATTTCAACATTTATTAATTTAGCCTCTAACCTTTTATTTTTTATATAAAACCTTTTTACTTTATTCCTTAATTATTAAAAGTCTATAGCTAAAAGATTAAATAATCTTTATATTATTTAAAGGTATTATATAATTTACTAGCATTCTTCGCTATACTCTTTTTTTCATAAAGTAAATAAAATTATACTTAAATATATATTTATAAAATCTTTTAAGTCCCTTTTTTTTAAGCTTTAGCTTTATTTGCAGCAGTTACTGATTTATAAAATAAAGCGTCTGCTATAGGATTCTCTTTCTTTAGGATATATTTAACTATAAAGTTAAAAAGGAGGATATAGTTAATTTACTAGGTTATATACCTGCTAAAGATATTATTAATCCTATTATTTATTTAATTAATAACTACTTTAATATTTATCTTTAATATAAATAAAAGTCTATAAATATAAATATATAGCCTTTTAAAGGCTTAAAGTAAAGCTTTATACTTTCTTTTATAGCATTATACTTTATTTTTAATAAAAGCTAATACCTACTTTTATATTAAATTAAATATCTTTTTCCTTCTATACTTTATATTAAAACTGCCCTTTAGCCTATTATATTAGCGTTAATTATTAAAATTACCTTTTTATATTTCTTATTTATATTTAATGTTATTAATATTAAAGTAAACGTAATAAGTTCTTTAACTTTATTTATAGTTTATTACTGCTTTTTAATTTATCTTTAAAAGGTATTTTTCTTTAATAGACTAGTTAAAGGCTTTATAATTTAGGCAAAGTATTTAATTTAATATTTATAATAGCTAATTAAATTAAAGAAGGATTAAGCTTTATTAATAATTTTATAGTTTTTTTATTCTTTAATTTTAATAATCTTCTTAATTGCTAGTTACTATTTTTTATACCATATAGGTATTTTATTAACTTGGCCGACTTTTAATAAAAGATTGATTTTACTGCCGAGATAGTGTATCCTAATAGTTTAGTATTAATAAAAGTCTTGTCTAGATTTTAAAGGTACTTTAACATATAGCATTAAACCTTAAATAATACTTTTTTATTATTATATATAGATTTTAATCCTTATATTTCAATATTGTCTAAAATTAATTAATATATTATAGGTATAAAATTAAATAATATTTATAAAATAATATATTAAAATTATACTATTAAGTTTAGAGTATTTATTAAAAGGGTATAGTATTTTAAAAGGCTAATAAGGCTTATAAATATAATTATATTTTAACTTCTTTTATTAAAAGGGATTTAATTATATTTTAAGAAAAAGTTTAGTAATAATAGTATTATATAGCCTGCAAAATCCTCGCTAAATTAGTTAGCGCTTAAAGGAATAAAGGCGTCCCTAATAGTTATTTTATTTATTTATATAATAGAATTAATAAAGTAAAGGCTGCTGTTTTTCTTTTATATTAAAAACAATAAATTCCTATATAGCGTATAGCCTTTTTTTAAAAGGCCTTTTTTAATGCAGACTTGCAGTAAATTAACTACCTTTTTTTTATCCCTTTAAAAATCAGGATATTGCTGCTTTGCTAGGTATTATATTCTATTATATAAATAGTTGATAGTAAAGCGATTTTAAAATCTAGTTTTCTATATTTTATAAAATTTTAAAAAAGTGCTATTTCCCTATTTTTTAGGATTTATATTAAGATTGCGGTTTTTTATATTATCAGTTTCCTTTTTACTGTTTTCAGGATCGCGGCTAGTCAGTTTAATATAAGCCTTAACCTAGTCTTAATAAATAAGAATTTTAAAGTAATATAGTTAGCGAAAAGAGTATTAAAGTTTAAATTATCTTTTACTTTATTTTATTTCTTTTATTTTTAATAAAAACTCCCAGTAAAAATAAAACTATTAAATAGCGCATTATTTATTAAATAGATTTTTATACTTTTCTTTTTATATATAATATCAATTCTAATCCTTTTATATTTTTATACTCTTTTTTAAAATCTTTTCCTTTAATCCTTTATTTCTTTAAACTTTTATACTATCTTCTTTATTACTTTTATTTAATCTTTTAAATTATCAGTTAATACTAATTAAATTAAATCCTCTTTAACTTACTTTAATAGTTAATATAAAACCTTTTCCTTAAAAGTAAATTAAAGTATTTCTAAGCTTTCTTTTATTTTATTAACTTTGTACTTAATTATAAAGTTAATATTTATTTTAGCTTTAAATTATATAATACTTTTATTTTATATTTTTAATAAATAGCTTTTATAGCTAAAGTAATAATTTAAATATTTTTTATTTTACATTTTATATATAAATCCTTATTTTTTAATATATAATTAAATATTAGCTGCGCAGCTTAAATAAATAGTATGTTAAAGATAAAAGGCATTAAAACTTTATTTAATATAATATAAAATCTCGCTATTATTTATATATTGCCTATATATATTTAAATAATAGTTTCTTTAATTATATTTATTTACCTATTATTAAATATAATATTAATTATTTAATAAAGGTATACCTTTAGACTATATCTTACTGCTAGTTAATTAAAAATAATATTTCTTTTTAATTTTAAGTCTATAAATACTTTAATAAATATACTATTAAGCTATTTTAACTATACTTATATTTAAAGCAGGTTTTATAAGTATTTAAAGATCCTTTTTATTTAAACTGTATTAATTTAAGCTATTGATTTCTATTTTTAATTTACTTTATAGTTAATAGCGATATTTAATTACTTTCATTTATAAAAGTATATTTTTAATAATAGTAAAGTATTAAAGCTTTTAAAATTAATTAATTCTTTATTTAAAAATCCCTTTATTTATAGGGATTATAAAGGCGCAGCTTTAAAATATTAGTTTTATAGTAATTAAATAGTTTATATAGTTAATCTTATATATACAGTTATTATATTTAGTTTCTTTAATAGTTTTTTTTTAAAGGGTATTTATAGGCAGAAAAAGATATTATTTAATATAAAGTAAATTTAAAAATAGTTGTTAATTTTCTTATAAAACTATATTTTAGTAATCTTTTATAATTTTATAACTAAATCTATTTTTAAAGTATTTGCAAGTTTTAAAATAGTATTTAAAAAAGTATTAGTTTTAAACTTAATTGCATTATCTAAAATTACAGCTTAAATTAATATTTTAATTTACTTTACTTTTAGTAATTCCTCCCTATTCCTAGTCTTTACTATTTTATTATCTTTATTATATTATAATTTAAATAGTATAGTCTTTAAGATTATAGGTATAAGGTTTAAATATAGTTACTTTTTTTTAATTAACTGCTTTAATTAAGACAGTAATAATTCCTTTTTAATTTATTTATCTACTTTATTAATTATTTAAATATACTTTTATCCTTTATTAACTATAAAGTTAATAAGGAAAGTTAAATTAAATAATTCTATAGTTAAATAGTTTTAGTTATATTTATCTAGACAGTTTTTAAAGGAATTCATTCTAGCTAGGTTTATAGAGATATTTTCAGCCCTTCTTATACCTATACTATTTTATTTACTGTTAATTATTTAATCTTTACCTAGAAAGTATATAATATTTATTATTAATCCCTTTATAAAGACTATATTTAACCTTTATAATAGTTTAATTTTAAATACCTCCCTATACTTTATTTTTTTATAAACTATATTAAAGAGTTTAGTTTTATAGTAGTTTACTTTTTAATTAAAATAGTTAAGTTTTATTTTTTTTTATAAGTGATAGGCTTAATAAGACTTTATTTTAAGCCTTAAACGATTTTACTTAACATACTAGTATCTTTTATATCTAAATTCCGATAATTATAATTACTATAATTAATTAAGCTAAAACTAAGATTTTCTATAGGTTTACCTAAACTATTTTTACCTTTAAGTTATATATTATAAACCTATAGCCTTTATTATAGGCCAGCTTAATATAGCTTTAAGGGAAATAGCTTTTATTTATATAATATTAATAATAGTTTATATTTATAACTGCCTTTAAATAATAGTAAAGAAAAAAGTTTAATATATTATTATATAAAGGGTTTATTATATTAATATTATTAATAGCAATTATTAATATAAAGAGTTTTTATTCAAGTTTATTACTATTAATAGTAGCGCAATAATACTTTTTTTCCTTTAAATTAATTATTTTAGCCTTTTAATTAAAGAGATAAACTGTTAGTTTATTAAATCTTTTAAATAAAGCATTTATTTAATCTTTAAGCTATAAAGATATATTTAGTTTTATAAGCTTAAGCTATTGCTTTTTCTGCCTTTTTAAAATTAAATTTATTTTTAACTTAAATAAATTAAATATATACCTAGTTTTAAAGGGCATCTTTATAAATTTTTAAAAAAAAACTTTTTAAATATTAAATTTTATAAGCGTTTTATTATAAAAGAGTATTTAGATTTTAATATATATAAACTCCCTGAAATTATTAATTTCTTTAATTTCTTTAAAGGCTATTATTAATTAAAGTAGCTTTAATAGTATTACTTTAATAATATTATAAAAATATAATATAGCTGCCTTTTAGTTTTTTTTATTAAACTTTTAATAAAGGTATTAATATTAAAGTAACTAATTTATTATAAATTATATTTTAATAAACTTATAATAATAAAGATTTTAAAGCTGTGCAGTATATAACTTTAATTATTTTTTATTATACTGCTTATAATACTATATAAGCTCCTTTTTAACTTTATTTTAACTAGTACTTTCTTTAATAAAGATTTAAACTATTTTCTATTTTTTTAGTTTTATAAATAGTTTTAAATACCTTTTTTAATCTTTTATTAAAACTCCTTAGTTTTTTATCTTTTACTTATAGTTCTTTAAAAATTAAAATATATTTTTATTATTAAATTTACTTATAAAATTAATCCCTATAAGTAGCTTTATTCTTTAAATATTCTTAAAAGCTTAAGCGAGGAAAAGGAACTTTTAAAAAGGTATTTTCCTATTTTCCGCTAAAGAATTTAATTTTTCCCTAGTTTCTATTATAATAGATTTAAAAGGTATTAGTATTAAGCTAAGTATACAATTAAATAATTCCTTTAATTAAAGTTTTAAAGAAAGGGTTATATTTAATACTTTAATAATGAAAAGTTATTTATTTAGTTTTAATCCTTTTATTTCAAGTTAAAATAAGCTATTAAAGTTTTAATTAAATAGGTTTTTAATAATAAAATACTGTTTATCCTGCTAGTTTAAATTCTTTAACTTAAATATTTAGCTAATATAGGCATTTTCCTTTTTTAAATAAAAAAAGGATATATTCTTTTAGTAAAGGGGTTATAGCAGAGTGTTCCTTTATAGTAAAGAATTCTTTTATAATAAAAAAGGCTTTTATAATAAAAAAGGCTTTTATTTATTTATTTAAAATAACGGAATTAGCTATTCTTTTAAGGATAGTTTCCTTTATTAATACTAATCTGTGTTACGGCACCGACTATAACGCGATGTTAACGCCCTATTACGTGAGCTCCGGTTATATAACCAGGCCCTAACGCATTCCTAGCTATAGCTTTCTATAAAGCCTTAGGGCTTCCTTACTTTCCACGGTATAATAACGATATTTGCCTTAACCTGCCTTCCTATACTGTAATAGTTTATACTGTCCTTTAACTTGGCTGCGCTATTGCAAGGCATTTACTTAATTAATTATAAACTTCCCTGAATTCCCCTTTTATTCTTAAACCTACTATAATGCCTTTATAGCTTAGCCTTTTCCTTTTGAATCCTATACCTATAGGAAATTAATTATAAGCTAAATAAATATAAATGCCCTAAACCTTGCCCTATAACCTAACTTAGCCTAATAGACTATAGTCTTTACTATAAAGCTAGCGCCTTTCCTTTTTCTTTTTAAAACTCTATAAAAATCTAGTATTAATAGTAACTATATATATTTAATAAATATAATTATTAAAGATAATAACTTTTATTATTAGTTTTATTTTTTTAATTAAATAATAAATAAAGGCTTAGTTTAATAGGAAAAATAAAAGTAAACCTTTAAATAAAAAAAGTAAAAATAGGCAGTTAAAAACTAAAACTTTAAAGTATAAATTAAAGTTTAAGTTAAAGCTTTAAATATAGCTTTACTATTAAACTTTAAAAATAATAATTTATTTAACTGCTATTAAATTAAAGACTTTAAATAATTTAATAGTAAATAAAAAGATATTATTAAATGTTAATAAAAATATATTAACTAGCGCTTTTAAATTAATATTACTTTTATAAATAATTAATAAATCTTTTTAATTAAATTTAAAAAGATTTTATATATTATAGGCTTTTTAAAGGGAGATATATATTAATTGCAATAAAGAAACTTTAATATTATTATTAAAAATCTTAATAACCCTGCCTAATAATATTAAAAGATTAATATAATACTCTTTATTAATTTTAATGAATGATATAAAATAATTAATTTATTTTAAAAGGTATTATAGTCTTTTAATAATTTATATATACTAAATAAGCCTTTTTAAAACTTTATAGTAAAGTTATTTATATTAGGCAGTAAATATAGTAAAACTGCTAAGTAAATAATAAAGGCTTTAAAGATAAAGGTTTTTTAAAAACTTGCTAATGCTATAAAAATTTAAATAATTAAGTTAAATAAGTTTAACTTTATTAAATAGTATTAATTTTATTAAACTATTTATAATAGGCTTTAAAAAAGCGCCTACTATAATGCCCTTTATACTAGTTAAATAGGCTAGTATTAATAAAGCTATTAATAATAGCAGTAATATTATTAACGCTAGCAGAATAACTAAATAAATAACTAAGCCGCTGCCTTAATATTAACTAATAACTTAATGCAGCTAAATACTGTATATATTATATTACCTTGCCTTTAAGTCTTTTATAAGTAATATATTATTAAAGGATTATACTTTTACTATAAAAAAGTAAATTATAGCTTTAATAAATGTAATAAAAAGAAGTAGGTTAATATATATTAAAGAAATCTATACTAGGTATAAAACTAAAATTACTAAATCTAGCTATATTAGCTATACTTTAACCTAATAGTACTTTAAAGCTAACAGTAAAATAGCCTGGTAAAGTATTATAACTAAATCTTAATAGTATATTAATATTACCTGCAATGCCTAGTTAACCTATAAATCTAGGCTTTAAATAATATACCTTTTTTAATTATTAATAAAAATAATAATAGTAGCGCTACTTTATTAACTTTTAATTTAATTTAATTTAGCTAGCTATATTTATTAAAAACCTAAATATAACTTATAAACTAAAGAAAAGATTAACCTCTGCTAAAAGTTATAAATAAAGGTTAACTGTAAATAATACTATTATTTTAAAATAAATCTACTGCTGCCTTTTTAGTTAAAAGCCCTTTAAACTTAAATTAATAAATAGTAAATCCCTTTTAATATAAACTATATTATCCTTTATATATAATATTTATATTAATATAAAAGCTTTAATAAACAGTAGCTATATACTTTAAGCTTTTATTAACTGCGCTTTTATTAAATAATTTAGTATTACTATTTAATAACTATTATTTATTAAAAAATTCTTTTTATTAATAAGAATATAGTTAATAAAATTTTAGACTTTTTTATTATATAAACTATAATTAGCCTTTATAAAGAACTTTATATTATTTATTATATAAACTATAATTAGCCTTTATAAAGAACTTTATATTATTTATTATAAATATCTTTAATAATATATTTATTATCTTTAGCCTTTTATAATTAAAAAAATATAACTTTAATATTAACTGGAAAGAATTAACTATTACTTTTAAATCCTATTACTATTATAACTATTACCTTTTAAAAAATATAGCTAGCTTTATATAAATTTTAATAGCAGTTAAAATAAAAAATAACTTCACTAAAATTAATATAAAGCATATATATGACTAGTAATTAATAGTTAAAGACACTTTAAATAAAGCAGAGCTTAACTTAATTAAATAAAGAATTATATTATATTAATAACTATTAATTAAAAATATTTAAAAAGAGGAAAACTATAATTTAATTAAAGAAGGAGTTTATAAACTATATATTTTATAAACTTTAATATTAAATTAAGATTACTATATAACCTGCAGGTATAGTAGAATTAATAATAAAGAAATATAGGTATAGATAATCTTGAATTAAGTATATATAAAGCTGCTGCCTGCCTTTATAATCTATAGTTAATAATAAAAAAGAAAACCTTTATTAAAGCTACTATTATTACCTTTTAGTATACTGCTTTTATAAAACTAAACTAAACCTTAAGATTAAAAAATATGCCTAGATATAGTAGATATATAGATAATAGCAGCTATAAACTTTATTACTTTTTATTATTAATTATATATCCGCGCAATAAAAGTAATTTAAAAAGAGATTAATTAAGCTATTAAAATTAAAGAATTAGCGCTTATTAACCTACTAAAGCTTTTAAATAAGTTTTTCTAATAAATACTTATAAGATAAAGAGATTATATTAAAGTAAAAATAATATTATAAAAAGAAATATATAACGTTATTAATAAATATTATTCTTTAATATAACTAAAAAGGATTATAGCTATTAATATAGAGAAATTTATAGCAGGAAAATTTAAGTTAATAAACTAGATATTTTAAAGAAACTGCTATTCTAGCTATATAATTTATATAATACTTTCCTATTAAAGATAGTAAATAAGCTTCCTTTATAATAGGCCTAAGACTATAAAATTAAGATATTGCTAGGAAAAGACCCTTTATATTAAAAAAATAGGCTATTTTTACCTGATAAAGTATAAGTAATAAGAAAATAGTTAGATAATAATTTAGTAAAAGGATTTATCTGTAAATTGCAAGTATAATATATTACTCCCCTCCTTTTAGCTATAAAATTAAAAAGCAGTATTTATATTTATTAAAACTATTAAATATTAAATAATATTACTATTCAAAATTAATATTTATTGCTATTAATCTGGGAAACCTTTAATACTTTAAGCTATATAAAGGTATATATAAAACTTAATATTATTACTGCATTTAATAACTTTTATATTACTAAAAGAGATATATAGAAAACAGTATTTATTATAAAGTTTAGCCTTTTTAAAATATTAATTATACCTTTTAGCCTTTATAATACGCCTGCTATATTTTAATACTATATTAACTATACCTTTTATAACCTTTTTAACTGCATTTATATAGTATACTTTAATAATATTTTTATATACTTTTTAAACTAAAAGGAATACTGAAAATATATCTATAAAGTAATAGCCTGCCTTAAAAGTACTAGCCTTTAGATTAATATTATTAAATATAAATTTAAAATAATAAATATAAAATGCTTTAGTTTAATTATTACTTTAAAGGGATTAAAGATAAAATTTAAAAAAGTTAAAGCTATATTAAACTAGCAATTATTTAAAGGAGTAAAAGACTTATAAAAGTTCTTTAACTTTATAAACTTTTATTATTATTTTATTTAAAAATACTTTAAAATAGCTGTATCATTAAATAAGCTTTTAAAGAAAAACTAATTATATATTTAAAGAGAAAAATATTAAGAAGCCTTTAATTTAATTAAATGCGCTTTTAAATTAATATTAGTTTTTGCCTTTTTTAACTATAATAAATAAATAGTCCTTAAAATAAATGCCTTTAATTAAGTATTAGGCGGTATTTTATTATAGTATAATAAAAAAGGTATTTTATACTTTATTATATTTTTTTCTATAAAGTATTATGCTTAAGAATATAACTATAAAATCTATAATAAAGAACTTTTAGCTATTATTAAAGCAATAAAAGAGTAGCGCTTAGAATTATAAAGTTTATAAGAATTTAATATTATTATAGACTATAAAAGCCTTATATATTTTACTTTAACTAAAGCTTTAAATTAGCAATAAGTTTAATAGTTTAAATTCCTCTTTAACTTTAACTTCTATATTATTTATTAACCTAGCTTTAAAGCTATAAAGTTTAATGCTTTAAATAAAAAAGTAGAAAATAGGCCCGCGAAATTAAATCCCTTTAATAATTAAATTAAAAACAGGCAATGCACTATCCTCCTATAAAGTTCTTTTAGCCTTAAAGTTTAAGTAAGATTTTAAAAAGAAATCTTATTAAATATAGAAATATCTATAAAGGCTGCCTTTATAGCTATAATAATACTTATAGAAAATAAACTAATTAATAACCTAATTGCAGTAGTATATAAATAAAATATTAAAGTAAAAGAAATAATAACTGTGCTTTAAGACTTTAATATCCGCTAATAGTTAAAGCAGCTTTGCAGGGAACTTTAAATTATAATAAATAACTGCCAAGTAATAAATAACAGAATCT
This sequence comes from Mycogone perniciosa, assembly GCA_025331125.1. Classification (NCBI taxonomy): domain Eukaryota; kingdom Fungi; phylum Ascomycota; class Sordariomycetes; order Hypocreales; family Hypocreaceae; genus Mycogone; species Mycogone perniciosa. The sequence goes on from JAOALB010000141.1 coordinate 17,876, forward strand.
ATTATTAAAAGCAGCTCTTTATTCCCTTTAATAATAACCTTTATATATAAATCCTATTTAAAAACTAATTTAATAGCCTAGCCAGATACCTAGGCAGGTTTAAAACCCTAAACTTTATTAATTAAATATACTAATAGCTATAAATCTTAAAAGATATTAAAGCATTTATATAAGCCTATAAACTATATATTAAAATAAAGGCTTTATAATCTTTACTATAAGGTTTCCTTTAACTATTACTAGTTTTATTCTATATATAGTTAAATATCTTTATTAATTATATTATACTATTACCTAAATCCCGCTATTATAATACTATTTATAAATATCTATTAATAGTAGTTTACTGCTTTATTAAAATATATTACTTTATATTTATTACTTTACTATTAGTAAAAAAGTTAATTAATGCATTTATTAATAGGATTTACTGCCTTTATAATATATTTAATAATATTATATTAAACTGCAGTATATAATTCATATTAAAATTCTAAAAATAACTTTAAAAGTAATTAAAAGTTATATTAAAATAGTTATTAGCCTTTTACTTTAAAACTAATAGCTAAACTAAAAGAATTAATATAAATATAAAACAATACCTATAAGCTTTTACTAACTTTTATTAAAATAATTAAATTTACTGGCTTTTATTAGCTAAGTTTATTATAAATTATATAGTATCTAAAACTACTAGTATATTACTGTTTTTCGCTAACTATAGTTTTAACCTTTACTTAAAAATAAAGCCTTTATAACTTTATTTATTAAACTTTTCTGCAGTAAAAAAAAGAGAGTTTTTTAATATTAATATTATTACTGATTAATTTAAATATATTATTATATAATTAAAGGCTTTGACTAAAGCTTTAAAAAGAAAATATAAAGAAAAGGCAAATATATAAAAAGAGGCGTTATTAGTTTATACTATTAGGCAGGAAGTCTTTATTAATATATAAAATATAAAAATTAACTAGCTAATAAAGAAACTAGATAATAAATAGGCGGGACTTTATATAATAATAAAGGTATATTTATAAGCCTGCGCTATTAGTTTATTGGAAAGTATAAAGATTTTTTTAGTTTTATATAACTCTCTTTTATAACTTAAAACAGCTACTTTACTGCGCTTTAAGTAAAAGATAATTAATAAAGTTAAGTTAAAGAATATTTAAAGTAAAGTACTAGAAAAGGAAAATAGTATAGATAAAGTATAAAAGAAGTAAAAGTTTAAAGTGCTTTTAAATTATTATAATAATAATAGTTTCTATTATTTTCATTAAATAAAGATACTATACTATTATATAGTAATTAACTAAAGACCTATAAAGCTAAGAGAAAGTAATATAAGACTTTTATATAAAAAACCTAAAAAAGCTAAACTTATTGCGATAGGTATTAAAAAGAATTATAAAAAAAAAAGGAAATAGCTAGAAAGAAACTAATACCTATAAAGCGCTAATTAAAGACTATACTATATTAAAGCCTATAATTAAACTATATATCACTAACACTAAAAACTATATAATTTGCTTTATTTGCCTTTATATTGGAAGTATTAAAATAAATTACCTGGAATTTCAATTTATATAAGCAATATAGCTATTTGCGGCTAAATGGCAAGATAGGAGGGGGGGTACTGTTATGGCACTGACTGTAACGCGATATTGACGCCCTGTTATGTAAGCTCCGGTTATATGACTAGGCCCTAACGCGTTCCTAGCTATAGCTTTCTATAGAGCCTTAGGGCTTCCTTGCTCTCCACGGCACAACAACAATATTTGCCTTAACCTGCCTTCCTATACCGTAATAATCTTACAGCATTAAATTATTATCCTTTCTAAGTCTCTTTTAAGTAGCTTTAATATAAGTAAAAGTGGTCTATATATAAAAGATTATAAAAATAGTAAAAATAGTATTTTTATTAAAAGTTAAAGAAAATCTAGTTAAAAAGGTTAATAAAATTAGAATAAAGTCTTTATACTAGGAGATTAAATAATTAGTTTATTTTTTATTAATTCTCTATAATTACTTTACTAGCTGGCTTATAGGGTTATAAGCGAAATAAAAGTTATAATAATATATCGCTAGTTTAAAAAGGATTATATTATATAAAGCTAACTATTTAATCTATATATTTGCCTTCGCTATACTAACTAGTCTTTTAATAATTTCCTTTAATTCCTTAACCTTTTATTAGTAGGTATTATAGGCTCATAGTTTCTTAAGATTTCGTTTATTTATTATATTTTAGCGCATTACGCCTAAATTAACTAATCCTGATTCCTATATTCGGAAATTGTAATTAGATAACCTATGTTTTCAGAAATTGCAACCAGATAACCTATATTTTCAGAAATTGTAACCAAATAACCTATATTTTCGGAATGGAGTATTATACTAATCTATATTAATAGGCTGTAATAAAGAGTTTTTAGGCTGTTTCTTTTAGCTAATTGTCTTATACTTGCCTAGAGACTTATTAAAGTTAGCCTATAATTCTATTAATAGTTAAATAAAAGTAGGTTTTAATAATAGTGTAAAAGTGCCTTTAGTAATTGCTTTCTGTAATGCAATCTTTAAGATTTCCCTTTATTTTAGTTACTAGCTTCATTAAAGGGGAATTGGCGCTTTAAATATATATATATACATTAATAATAACTAGAATAAAGGGCGGGAACTGCGCTTTTAATAGAACTATAAAGCTGTAATTAAGTAATATGAAGATTAAAAGATACTGTAAATTATTTAATTATAATATCTATAGTTGAAAGCAATTAATAGTTACTTCTTTATACTTTAATAGCTGTGAAAATATAGGTAGGGGTAGTGTATTAAATGAGAATGCAGGTTGGCTTTTTATTAAACTAGGTCTATTTATTTATCTTTATAGTTTTATTCCTCTTTAATTTAATAGTTATTTAAATAAGTAATTGACTTTATTTAAGTAGGCTAGTAAAAAGGACTGTAAGTGTATTAAGTATATTAGTTACCCTTACTAAAATATATATATACTAATAATAACTTAAATAAAGCGCGGGAATCCGCGCTTTTAATAAAACTATAAAGCTATAGTTAGATAATATAAAGATTAAAAGATGCTATAAATTATTTAATTATAATATTTACAGCCAAAAGCAATTAATAATTACCTTTTTATACTTTATTGATTATAAAATTATAAATAAAGTAATATATTAAAAGAGAATATAAATTAATATTTTATTAAATTAAATTTATTTATTGTATTTTTATACTTTTTTAATTGAATAGTCATTTAAATAAATTAACCTTTTTTAAATAAATTAATAAAAAAGAGTATAAATATATTAAATATATTAATTACCTTAAATAAAACCTTCCCTATAAATATTTATAAATAAAAAAAGTAAATCTTAGTAAAATACCTATTTTATTAATCTTTTTACTATTAATATAATAATTTTTTGAAGTAAATATTAATAATATAAAGAAATAATAAAAAAACTATATTATAAAAAAAAATCAAAATAAAGTTATTATTATATATACTATTAATATCTTTATATTTAATTTATATTAAATTATACTCTTTATATTAAAGCTATTATAATTAAATAATTTTATTTTAATAATTTATATTTATTATTAAATATTATAAATTACTATTCTTTAATTTTATATTAATTATTTTATTATTTAAGGATATATGTAAATTTAATTTTAAATATTATTTTAAGTTAATTTATTTATAGATTTTAATAAAATTAAACTATAATATATATTTAAAGCTATAATTTATTAAATTTAAAGATATTAAAGTATTATTTTCTTTATTACTGCTATTAAAGCTATTATTATAGTTTATCCTCTTTTATTTAATTTTATAAAGCCTTTTTTAATTTTTTAATTACTTTTTAATTAAATTTTATAATTGTTCTTAAAACCTTTTCCTTTTTTAATTTTTAATTATTTTTTTATATATTTAAAAAACTATTATTTTCTTTAAAAAAAGTTATATTCTTTTTAAGCTTTTAATACTTTTTAATAATATTAATACAGTTAATAAAGGTTTTATAAATGATAGTATTATTAAAAAATATATAAATTTACTTTTAGTTATTAATTTTATTATTACTTTTACTATAAATATTGTTTATATAATTAAGCTAATAATATTCTTTTATTTTTTTATTATTAATATAATTTATAAAATTAAAGAAAATGTTTTTTATTATAATTAATTAAACTATATTATAAAAAATATAAATGTAATTAAAGTTAAAAGTTAAGTTTTAAAAGTTAATTATTTATATAATATTAAAAAATAATTAATTATTAAAAGAAACTATTATTATAATAAATTAAATAATTCTCTTTTATAAAGTTATTTACTAATACTTTAAAATTTATGAAATATTAACTATTAATCTTTATTCTATTTTTTCTATACATTATCTTTAAAAGTGCCTCTTGACTTTAATTAAATTTAATTAAATAATATTTAACTATAAAAAATAAAAATAAAAGTATTTTTTCTTTAAATTTATAATAATAAATCTATTTACTATTAGTGTTTAATATAAAACTTAAACTATATTTATATAGTTTTTAATTAAGTTTTTAAAATATTAATATTAATTTCAATTTTAAAGTAAAAGTTTAAACCTTTTTAAATTAATTATTTTATATTTTCTAATCCTAAAAAAATGAAAACTTTATTTATTTATTTTAGTAGATAATTTAATTTAATATTAATAAATCTTTAAAGTATCTATTAAATTTAAAATAGATTTAAATAGCTGTATTTATTAAATTTAAGTTATTTTATATATAAAACTATATAAAGGTTAAATAAATAAAAGAATTTAGCTTTTTTAAGTATATAAGCCTATAAATTAAAAAACTATTATATATAATATTTATAGTTATATTTATTTAATTTACAGTAATAAAAGTATTTAAATTTATAAAAAATATAAATATATTAATATTAAAGAAAATAAATAAACTTTATAAAGATTTATTTTCCTTTTATAAAGTTTTAAAAGTATTCTAATCTATTAAATATCTTAAAAGCTTAAAGTATTATTTAATTAAAAGTAACTATACCTTTAAAAGCGTTTTAAAGTATTAAAATCTTTATTTAAGTAGCTTTTACGATTAGTAATCTTTTTATTATTATATAAAATATTATATTTAAATCAAAGTTTATTATTTAATTTTTATAAAAAAGGATATATAAAAAGTTATAAATATTAGTAATATAAAAAGTCTATATAAATTCTTTACTATCTAGTTTTTAAAAGAGTTTATTTTAATATAAAATACTTTAAAAAATTAATTTATTAATAGGCAGCTATAAATAACTATTAATATATTAATTGAGTTAAAGGTAAATTTATATTAGTTAATAGCTATATTAATTTATAAATAAACTATTAGTAAACTTTTATTTATTTAATTTAAAGAAATCGCTAATACAGCTAAGAGATATTTAATTAATATACTAAAAAAGTAAAGTTTTTAATTTACTTTTTATTAATTAAAAAAATAAAATAAAAAAGTATAAGTTTTTCTTTAAATAAAATATTATAGTAAAAGAGATAAAGGATTAAGTAAAATTAAATAATTATATAATAAAATTTAAGTTAAAGGCAATATTTAAACTAATATAAAATAAACTTTCAATAAATAAAAAAGAATATATTATTTTTTATCTCTTTATAGGCATAATTATATAGTTTAATATATAATGTAATTTTCTTTATTATATATACATTAATACTCCTTTAAAGTAACCTTTTATAACTCACTGACCTTTTCCTTTCTTTTTTTTTTTACTTTGTTTTCTTTCTTTTATTTTATTATTTAATTATAAAGAATGTTATTAAAAAAGGCTATTATTAGTTATTCAATATAATTGACTTTATTAATATATTTATTATAAATAAAAAGACTTTTAAAGAGATTTCTTTATTTTTAAAGGGTTAAATTTAACTTTACTTGTTTATTTAATTATTTACTTTAAATAAAGCTTTAATAAATAACTATTATTTAATTAATATTTTTACCTTAACTCTTTTTAAATTTAAAAGTATTTTATTATTTAAATTATTAATAGTATAAATATTAATTAATTAAATTTATTAATTCATTTAAAAATTGCTCTTTCCCTTTTATTTTTATTATTTTTATCTTTATTATCTTTTACAAAAGATTATACTTTTGAAGAATACTTTTAGCGCTATACTTTTAAAGGTTTTTAGTTTTATCTTTAAAATATTATATATACTATTAAAGGAAAAATATTTAAATTAATTTATATTTTAATAAAGATTTTATATATTTATAAATAGTTTTCTTACATTTCTTTTAAATAAATAAAGTATATTAAAGCTTTATTTATATTATTTTATAGGCAGTATAATCTTTATTTCTATTAAAAGTGCCTTTAAATTTAATTTATTACTATTATAGCTGCTAAAAAGTATTTCCTATTCCTTTTTTATAACTATATCTTTATTTTAAGCTTTTAATAAAGGGACTATTTAAATTGCCTTTAATTTAAAGCCTTTTTATATACTTAATAATATTTTTTTAACTCTTAACTTTAATAAAGTAATTAAAGTATAGCTATTACTTTCTTTAAAAAATATTAAGTATTTACTTTTATTAAACTAATAGTTTTCAATTATTTTAATCCTTTAATAGCCTTTTATTTTATAAAAGACTTTTTTTATTCTGTTAAAAATAAAAAAGTAAAAGGTTAAGTAATTTAATAGGTTTAAAAATTTATTTTAACTTTTATTATTAAAAAGTAAACAATTAATATAAGTAAAGTAATTAATGAATTATTAAATCTTATAGGTCTTTTCCTTATAGTATAATTAAATTATATTTTCTATAAGTAAAAGGGGTAGATTCTATTTTAGCAGTTACTTTTTCCTTTTTAAAAATAATATTTAATAACTATTTTTAAAAATATTACTATTTACTCCTACTTATATATCCTTCATATAAAGGTAATTATTTTAATTTATGTTATCTATTTTAAAAATTACTATTTTAAAGTATAATAAAAGATTGTATTTTGATTAATATATTTCCCTTTTTTAATTTATAAATATATCCTTTAATTTTTAGCTAAGGTATTTAATTTTATAGGCTATATATCTTTTTAATAATCAAAAACTTATTAAAAAATTTATTAAATTTTTAATTATTAATAATTTTAATTATTTTTTTATTAATTATATTACTTTTAAATAAATCTCTACCTGCCTTTAAACTCTTATCTTTAAAAGCTTTTTTATTATTTTTACCTATTTATTAATCAAATTTATTCTTTATAAACTTTTTTAAATACTCCTTTAAGTAAACTTTATTAAATAAAATCTTATTTAATATTTTTAGCTTATTAACCTTTATTATTTTTATTTAAAACTTAATTTTAAAAGGATTTAATTAATATATCTTTAACTTTATATCTTTAAAGAGGTCTTTTTAATATTTTATATTATAAAGCAGGATAAAGTTATTTAAGAAAAAAGGCTTAATTACTTTCTATAAAAAATATTAATTATTAATATTTATCCTTTTAATTAATATTTATTAAAATACTATAACTTTCGCTTAGGCTGTTTTTATATCTTCCTTTTTCTTTTTTAATATATAAATATATACTATTAATTAATTTTCCGCTATATAGACTTTATTTTAATTAATTAGCCACTAAATAAATAGTTTTACTTTTAAAGGGAGAATTAATTTTTAATTAAATAGTAAAGAAAATATAAAATATTTTATTAAGCCTTTTATAATATATTTATTAATTATAATTACTTTATTTAAATTTTAAAACTATTTTTTATTATATTTAGCTACTTTTATTAATATTAATATTAAACTTTAATAATTAACCTTTTTAAAAGAATTAGCTTTTAAGTTATATATTAATATTTAAATAATTTTAATTCTTATATTAATTAATATTTATAAAAGTATTCTTTTTATTTTAAATTCTTTATTTATAAGAGCTTAAATTATTATATTAAATTAATAAATCTATTGAAAGATAAACTTGATTATTACTATATATAATAAAGTTAATATAAATTCTACTTTTATTTATTGATAAAATTTATATTTTCTTTTAAATAAAGAAATAGATTTATAGTTACTTAAATATATTAAATATTAAAATAAACCTTTTTTATAGGCTTAGTTAATTTTATTATTATAGTTAATTCTTTAAAATAATATAGGTTAAGGCCTTAGCATTAAAGGTATAATATAATAGCTTTATATATATTATTTTATATTTATAGCTATTAATATTCTTTTTTTAAAAATTAAAAAGTTATTTTTTATCCTTTATAATTTATTTTTATATAATACTATTAAATAGCTATTCTCTTTATAGTTAAAGTATTAAAGATAAATATAAGCTAATAGTAGTATTTTATTAACTTAGCCTATAACTTTTTATCTTTTATATAAAACCTTTTAACTTTATTTTTTAATTATTAAAAGTTTATAGTTAAAAGATTAAATAGTCTTTATATTATTTAAAGGTATTATATAATTTATTAAAACTTTTTACTATACTTTTCTTTTAGCAGTATAAATAAAATTATATTTAAATATATATTTATAAAGTCTTTTACATCCCCTTTCTTTTAAGCTTTAACCTTATTTATAGCAGTTATTAGTTTATAGGATAAGGTATCTGCTATAGTATTCTCTTTCTTTAAAATATATTTAGCTGTAAAGCTAAAAAAGAGGATATAGTTAATTTATTAAATTATATACCTGCTAAAAGTATCATTAATCCTATTATTTATTTAATTAATAACTACTTTAATATTTATTTTTAATATAAATAAAACTCTATAAATTTACATATATAACCTTTTAAAGGCTTAAAGTAAAGCTTTATACTCCTTTTTTATAGTATTATACTTTATTTTTAATAAAAGCCAATATTTACTTTTATATTAAATTAAATATTTTTTCTTTTCTATAACCTATATTAAAACTGCCTTTTAGCTTATTATATTAACATTAACTATTATAATTATTTCCTTATATCTTTTACTTATATTTAATATTATTGATATTAAACTAAAGATAATAAATTCTTTAAGTTTATTGATAGTTTATTACTATTTTTTAATTTATTTTTAAAGGGCATTTTTTTAATAGATTAATTAAAGGCTTTATAATTTAAATAAAGTATTTAATTTAATATTTATAATAGTGAATTAAATTAAAAAAAGATTAAACTTTATTAATAGTTTTATAGTTTTTTTATTCTTTAATTTTAATAATTTTCTTAATTATTAATTACTATCCCTTTATATTATATAAATACTTTATTAATTTAGTTAATTTTTAATAAAAAGTTAATTTTACTGCTAAAATAGTATATTGTAATAGTTTGATATTAATAAAAGTTTTATTTAAATTTTAAAAGTACTTTAAAATATAGCAGTAAACTTTAAATATTATTTTTTTAGTATTATATATAGATTTAAATCTTTATACTATAATATTATTTAAAAATAATTAATAAATTATAAATATAAAATTAAATAATATCTATAAAATAATATATTAAAATTATATTATTAAGTTTATAATATTTATTAAAAGGGTATAGTATTTTAAAAGGCTAATAAAGCTTATAAATATAATAGTATTTTAACTTCTTTTATTAAAAAGGATTTAATTATATTTTAAAAAAAAGTTTAGTAATAATAGTATTATATAGTTTATAAAATCCTTATTAAGTTAACTAATACTTAAAGGTATAAAAGTATTTTTAATAGTTACTTTATTTATTTATATAATAAAATTAATAACTTAAAGTTTATTATTTTTTTTATATTAAAAAGAATAAATTCTTGTATAGCTAATAGCCTTTTTTTAAAAGGCTTTTTTTAATATAAATTTATAATAAATTAACTACTTTCTTTTTTATCTCTTTAAAAATTAAAATACTGCTACTTTATTAAATATTATATTTTATTATACAAATAGTCTATAATAAAGTAATTTTAAAATTTTATTTTTTATATTTTATAAAATTTTAAAAGAACTTTATTTTTTTATTCTTTAAAATTTATATTGAAATTGCAGTTCTTTATATTATTAGTTTCCCTTTTATTATTTTTAAAATTGTAGTTAATTAATTTAATATAAGCTTCAATTTAATTATAATAAATAAAAGTTTTAAAGGAATATAGTTAATAAAAAGGGTATTAAAATTTAAATTATCTTTTATTTTATTTTATTTCTTTTACTTTTAATAAAGATTTCTAGTAAAAATAAAACTATTAAATAGTATATTATTTACTAAATAGATTTTTATATTTTTTATATATATAGTATTAGTCTTAATCTGCTTATATTTTTATACTTTCTTTTAAGATCTTTTCTTTTAATCCTTTATTTATTTAAACTTTTATATTATTTTCTTTATTACTTTTATTCAATCTTTCAAATTATTAGCTAATACTGGTTAAATTAAATCCTTTATTCTTGAATATATAATTAAATATCAGCTATATTATTTACATAAATAATATTTTTAAAATGAAAAGTATAGAGACTTTATTTAATATAATATAAAATCTAGCTGTTATTTATATATTACTTCTATATACTTAAATAATAGTTTTTCTAATTATATTCATTTATTTACTGTTTAATATAGTATTAATTATTGAATAAAAGTATACCTTTAAATCATACTTTATAGCTAATTAATTAAAAATGATATTTCCTTTTAATTTAAAGTCTATAAGCATTTCAATAAATATATTATCAAACTATTTTCGCTATATCTATATTTATAGTAAATCTTATAAATATCTAAAGACTTTTCCTATTTCAACTATATTCATTTATATTATTAATTTTTATGTTTAGTTTATTTTATAGTTAATAATTATATATCATTATTTTAATTTATAAAAGTAGACTTTTAATAATAGTAAAATCTTTAAATTTTTAAAATTACTTAATTCTTTAATGAAAAATCCCTTTATATATAAAGATTATAAAGGTATAACTTTAAAAGGTTAGTTTTATAGTAATTAAATAATTTATATAGTTAATTTTATATATATAACTATTTTATTTAATCTGCTTAATAGTTCTTTTTTAAAACGTTTTTATAAAAAAAAAGATATATTATTTAATATAAAGCAGGTTTAAAAATAATGTTTAAAAAAATATTAGTTTTAAACTTAATTATATTATTTAAAATTACAGCTTAAATTAATATTTTCATTTACTTTACTTTTAGTAATTTATTTCCATTTTTAATTTCTTGAATTGTATTATATTTACTGTATTATAGTTTGAATAGTATAGTCTTTAAAATTATAAATATAAAGTTTAAATATAGTTGCTTTTTTTTAATTAGCTACTTTAATTAAAGCAGTAATAATTCCTTTTTAATTTATTTATCTACTTTATTAATTATTTAAATGCACTTTTATCCTTTATTAACTATAAAATTAATAAAAAAAGTTAATTAAATAATTTTATAATTAAACAGTTTTAATTGCATTTATTTAAAAAGTCTTTAAAGGAATTTACTTTAATTAAATTTATAAAAATATTTTTAATGTTTTTTATAGCTATATTGCTTTATTTGCTATTAATTATTTAATCTTTACTTATAAAGTATATAATATTTATTATTAATCCTTTTATAGGGATTATATTTAACCTTTATAGTAGTTTAATTTTAAATATCTGTTTATATTTTATTTCTTTATAAAGTATATATAAAATCTTAATTCTATAATAATTTACTTTTTAGTTAAAAAGCTAAACCTTTTTTTTATAAAAAATAAATTTAATAAAACTCTATTTTAAGCTTTAAATAATTTTATTTAAAGCGCTAATATTTTTTATATATAAGTTTTAATAGTTATAATTACTATAATAAATTAAATTAAAATTAAGGTTTTTTATAGGCTTATTCAAATTATCTTTACCTTTAAGTTATATATTATAAATTTATAGTCTTTATTATAGGCTAGTGTAATATAGTTTTAAAGAAAATAGCTTTTATTTATATAATATTAATAATACTTTATATTTATAACTGCCTTTAAATAATAATCAAAGAAAAGCTTTAATACTTTATTATATAAAAGGTCTATTATATTAATATTATTAATAGTAATAATTAAAATAAAAAGCTTTTATTTAAGTTTGTAACTATTAATAGTAATATAATATTGCTTTTTTTCCTTTAAATTAATTACTTTTTCTTTCAATTAAAAAGTTGAATTATTAGTTTATTAAATTCTTTAAATAATTTATTTATTTAATATTTAAACTGTAAAAACATAGCTAATTTTATAAACTTAAACAGCTATTCTTTTTATTTTTTTAAAAATAAGCTTATCTTTAATTTAAATAAATTAAATATATATTTCGTTTTAAAAGGCATTTCTATAAATCTTTAAAAATAAGCTCTTAAAATATTAAATTCTATAAGTATTTTATTATAAAATAGTATTTAAACTTTAATATATATTAATTCTTTAAAATTATTAATTTTTTAATCTCTTTAAAAGCTATTATTAATTAAAGTAGCTTAAATAGTATTACTTTAATAATATTATAAAAATATAATATAGCTGCCTTTTAATTTCTTTTATTAAACGTTTAATAAAAGTATTAATAATAAAGTCATTAATTTATTATAAATTATATTTTAATAAATTCATAATAATTAAGATTTCAAGGCTATATAATATATAACTTTAATTATTTTTTATTATATTATTTATAATATTATATAAACTTCTTTTTAATTTTATTTCAATTAATATTCTTTTAATAAAAACTTAAAATTATGTTTTATTGTTTTAGTTTTATACATAATTTTAAATACCTCTTTTAATTTTTTATTAAAATTCCTTAATCTTTTATTTTTTATTTATAGTTCTTTAAAGATTAAAGTATATTTTCGCTATTAAATTTATTTATAAAATTCATCCCTATAAATAGCTTTATCTTTTAAATGTTTTTAAAAGCTTAAATAAAAAAAGGAATTTTTCTATTATCCATTAAAGGATTTAATCTTTCCTTAGTTTTTATTTTAATAGATTTAAAAGGTATTAATATTAAGCTAGGTATATAATTGAATAATTCCTTTAATTGCAGTTTTTAAAAAGGGTTATATCTAGTATTTTAATGATTAAAAGTTATTTATTTGCTTTTTATTTTTTTATTTAAAGTTGAAATCAATTATTAAAGTTTTAATTAAATAGTCTTTTAATAATAGAATGCCTTTTATTCTATTAGTTTAAATTATTTAATCTAAATACTTAGCCTTTATACGTATATTCTTTCTTTAAATAAAAAAAGGATATATTCCTTTAATAAAAAGCCTATTATAAAGTATTCCTTTAAAGTAAAGACCTTTTTTATAATAAAAAAGGGTTTTATTTAATTATTTAAAATAATAGAATTAGCTATATTTTTAAAGATAATTTCCTTTATCAATATTAGTTTTATAGTATTAAATTATTATCTTTTTTAAGTCTTTTTTAAATAGTTTTAATGTAAATAAAGGTAATTTATATATATAAAATTATAAAAGTAGTAATAATAGTGATTTTATTAAAAGTTAAAGATAGTTTAGTTAAAAAAGTTAATAAAATTAAAATAAAGTCTTTATAATAAAAGATTAAATAATTAATTAATTTTTTATTAATTTTTTATAATTGCTTTATTAATTAATTCATTAAGTTATAAGTAAAATAAAAATTATCATAATATATCGCTAATTTAAAAGGAATTATATTATATAAAGCTAACTATTTAATTTATATATTTACTTTTATTATATTAATTAATCTTTTAATAATTTCTTTTAACTCTTTAACCTTTTATTAATCGGTTTTATAGGCTAATAATCTATTAAGATTTCGCTCTTTTATTATATTTCAGCGCATTATATTTAAATTATTTAATTTTAATTTTTATATTTCGGAAATTGCAATTAAATAACTTATATTTTTAGAAATAAATATTATATTAATTTATATTAACTAGCTATAATAAAGGGTTTTGAAGCTATTTCTTTTAGCTAACTGTTTTATATTTACTTAAAGATTTATGAAAGTTAGCCTATAATTTTATTAATAGTCAAATAAAGGTAGGTCTTAGTGGCAGTATAAAAGTGCCTTTAGTAATTGCTTTTTAAAACGCAATCTTTAAAATTTCCCTTTATTTTAATTACCAGTTTGATTAAAGGGGAATTAATACTTTAAATATATATATATATATATATATATTAACAATAACTTAAATAAAGCGCAGGAATTTATACTTTTAATAAAACTATAAAGTTATAGTTAAATAATATAAAGATTAAAAGATACTGTAAATTATTTAATTATAATATCTGCAGCTAAAAGCAATTAATAGTTACCTCTTTATACTTTATTAACTATAAAATTACAGGTAAAGTAATATATTAAAAGAGAATGTAGGTTAGTATTTTATTAAACTAGGTTTATTTATTTTATCTTTATACTTTTATGCTTTTTTAATCTAGTAGTTATTTAAATAAGTAACTGACTTTTTTTAAATAGGCTAGTAAAAAGGAGTATAAGTGTATTAAGTATATTAGTTACCTCTAATAAAATATAATATAATTAAAGTATTTTCTTTTTTAAACTAAATTTATAAATTTATTTTCTATAGTATATTTTTTATTAATATTATTAAAGATATTTTTTATTTTTTTAAGTTAATTATAAATAATAAATATAAACTATATTTATTTATTAACTTTACTTTTATTATTAAAGAAATTCCTTTAAGTAAATTTAAATTACTTTAAAGCATTCCCTTTAAATTATTTAATAATTAAAAGGATTTTATTAGTTTTTATATTAAAGCTAGTTAAAAAGTAAATAAAATAGTTATATAGTTAATTAAAAAACAGTTAAAGCATTATAATACTTTTATTAAAGGGTTTAAAAGGCTATATTTTAAGTAACTCTCTTAAATCCCTTAAAGGTTAATTCCTCTTATAGTTTAATATAAAGTTTAAAGCAGGTAAGGCTTAATTTTATAAATTTATAATAGTTATTTACTATTATTAAATTATTTATTAAAGTTTTATATTTTTAGTAATTAAATATTAATAGTATTACTTTTATTTTATATAATTAACTTTTTTATATTAACAGGCTTCCTTTATATAAATATATAGTTATTTTATTTTATTAACTTTATCTTTATTTTCGCTTTTACTTATATTATTATCTTTATTATTATCCTGCCTTTAGTAAAAAGGTAAAATAAAGGGTAACGTATTAAAATTATTAAAAGAGGATACTGCAGCAGATATATTTACAGTATTACTTAAAATTCTCAGTAGCCTTTTAAATAAAAGTCATTAATATATAATAATCTAGGTTAATTCTTAATAGTTAAACCAGGGTTTATAGGTTTATATTAATAGAGAGGTTAAAAATAAATACTAAGTATAGTAATATAGTTACTATCCTATAAAACTAATAGTTTAAGTAAATACTTATATTAAAAACTATTTAAATAACTATACTAATAATCAGGATTTATCTAGTTTTATATATAAAAGAGATATATAATGAATATACTTGGATTATATATAGATCACGGTTATACTGGATGACTTTAGCTTACATTCCGTGATCTAAGTGATCTGTAGTTTATAGTGATCCGAGTGATCCTTCCTGATTAGTAGGTCGTTCCGTCGTTCTTTCGGGGTACGTACCGCCCTGGACCCTTTATGCGGCCATAAGAGAGTCGGGTCGTGACAAAAACGGGAAGCTTAAATATAAGCTTGTAGGTAATGTAACGTTTCACCTAAAAAAAATTACATATTAGAGAGTAGTAGACTAACTTGAAAACTGTATTTGGGCTTGAACAAGATGAGAACTCGAGAGACCATGAATGGGCTGCCCCAGAGTAAAACCCGAACTAACCAACGTCTACAAGAGCGGCGATTTGCTAGGGCGAAAGAGAAAAAAAAAAGTAAAATAGAATTGCACTCTTCTCTTTTTTTAACAAACTCCCACTACCCACCGGGCGCTCTCTATCTCTTAGTACCCCTAGGGGAAAAAAAAGAGTTATACAATATAGGAGAGTACATCTAGGGGTTGCGAT
Organism: Mycogone perniciosa; assembly: GCA_025331125.1. NCBI lineage: Eukaryota > Fungi > Ascomycota > Sordariomycetes > Hypocreales > Hypocreaceae > Mycogone > Mycogone perniciosa. The sequence goes on from JAOALB010000141.1 coordinate 34,049, forward strand.
CGCATCTGCAGTGATTTCTCGCCTCACATACGGTTTCCAAATCATTCAGTGACGTCAAGGTACACTCTTGTATATTGTAGCGTGTGCAAACAAGTGCGCCAAAGGCGCTGCATCGGCAGCATTTTTTACAAGCGTTGTTTGTAACATCCGTAGCGTGATCATGAAATGGACTGCAGTTGAGGTTATATCTTGGTCGGAATTTAGCCGCGCAATCGTATGCCATTTGAACTGGAGAAGGAAGCCCTCCGAACTGCAATTTAAAATAAGTTACAATGTGTCCTATAAAGAGAGTGAGATCGATAGGGGGCATACAAATACTGTTCCTGGACTGGCGCGCTTGGAGATGTCGTTTCGTGGAGTGTTTAATGATGCATCTTGCCGAGTAGCAAGCTCACTAACATCGTCAGGTGATGATGGCGCAGCAGCAGCAATGGAAAGTATGCTAAGGCATATAAAGCCCAGAGATTGAAAGTACATGGTGAAGTATAGAGGTATAGAGAAATAGAAGAAATATAAGAAATTTGTTGTAACCGTGCAAGAAAGGGAAGCAATCTAGGCTTACGTGCTCTTGCAACGAAACTTAGCGGTAGAACGATAGGGCTCTTCCAGACATCTACCGTGTACTTAAATAATCTATATTTTCAGTCAATTAGATTCTAAACGTCATTTATAATCTCACCGGAGTTACGGAGTACATTTCAAACCCACCTGTGGAACCGCCGGATTGTCCGGAGAATGACTTGTAAGCTGATTTGAGGGAAAATTAATCATAAGTTGTCCTGAGAAAGAGTAGTCGACACTGCTAAAAATGGAAATGCTTTTGCGCAAACTGGAGCTCATTTACGTTCCGTATGCTTTAGTTAGTTTAGCCAAACGAATGACATGCAAATAATAAGTCCTATGCGCCGCGGAGCTTCGTAATCTCACGTTATAAATTAGGGCTTACTGTATTCCGTAAGCTAAACGCTAAATTTGAATAGTGAATAAGCATATTATCAAGCCTCGGGGCCTTCGGGCTATGAAAGCGCCGTGCGTTGAAATCTTCCGGTATTATTAACTGAAATTGTTAATAGTATCCATAGAAATGTGTATATATATATATATATACAACAGGGAACTCGTAGTATTCCTCTATTTTCATTTCGTGCTGACCAGCTACCTCATTTGAAATAACCAACTTTATCCTATCACTATTACACAAACTATTTTAAGAAATGCATATTTTGCAACTTCTTTCCTTTCTGCCTTTATTGGCCAATGCTCTAAATATACCCGAAAATACGCCTGAGGGCTTCGCCATCCATCTAGAGGATGAAGCTGGCAATGTCACATATATTCACCATTCCGAATTTGAAAAATATGGCATAACAGTGGACACGAATGTCACCGCTCCTGCATCGCTGACAAGGCGAGCCAGCGCCGGCCTCCCACCAGGAGATAAAATTACTTGCGAGTGGCAGAGAACATTTGACATCCATGATCTTCACTCTGGAATGATTGACTTTGCCGACTACCTCAGCTGTGGTTACACAATCATCACAAACCCGACCTCCAAGTACAAGTATGTCGCAGCAAGCTATTATAGAGGCTCTGCCGTGCTATACATCTGCAACTATAGTAATTCGTACAGGACATTCAAAGGGCCACAGCTGGTTGACTTTTTGGAGCAAGTCTTTAATTATTGCAACCAGCGGAATGTTGCCGGGTGGTATACGGACAAGTTTGACAACACGGCTTGGGGATATACAGTTAGCAGCTATGGCTTCTGTGGGCCTGCACAACGCTGAAATATGGAACAAAGGGATTGGATAGTTGAATGCAACTCTTCCAGAGGGTAGACGAGACGTATTGTATTGTACAACATCTCTAACAAAGATTGTTATGCTAAGGAGTTGTCCAAATCCGATTGTTCTTATATTGTGTGTAAGTAGAATTCTGTAAGAGAAGTGGCACTAAGGAAACGGGGAGAAGATGATAGGTACGGAGTAGTAGGTAGGAATATAATTTGCAATTTCTCCATCATTTTGGAGAATGGGTTTTCCTAGATCCAAGTTACGTGTATCGTTGGTTCCGATAACAGAATGCTCAGGACGTTCTAATTGTGCAACGCGTGTGATGGATTATAAATTGCAATGTAGTACTCGAGCTGCAGTCCACTACCCTGTCTCAGCCCGAGAACCACTTGCGCGCCCTATTCTCACCAGATCATCGTTAGTCAACGTCTTCTTCTCGAAACCAGCAATCGCCTAATTAACCACAGTCGCCGCCAGCTCATCACGGGAGATAATGGTCGCCAATGCCGTAAGTTGAAGCGCCGCACGGCACGTCGATCTCCATGGGCTTTGATTCCGTTTCTCCCTACGGCACACTACCAATCAGCACCCCATTTACCATTGAATTTTGTGGAAATTTGCCTACATACCCGCAGGAGTAGATATGACCCCAAGAAGTACAGTGTCTTGGTCGCATCGCAGTCAATGCCGTGGCCGCTGAAGTACAGAAACCGGAATGGCTTGGCGGGTGTGGCACCGTACATGGCGCGGAGGTCGCCGGCGCTGTACGCTCTAATCTTACCCAGCGTGAAGGCTACTGTCCTGCCAACACAAAAAAGAGGTCCATTAGCTTGGCTACATCATTGAAGACTATTTTTAGATGTTGAGGCGTGTCGTACCACATGCAGGAGTCGGCGTCTGCAAACTCGGCCTTGACGTTCTCCGGGTACTCGACGTAGTTGTCAACGAGCACCTGCTTGAGCTTTCCGGCTCTGGCGGCGTCGACGTCTGGCGTGGTGATGGGTTTGCGTGAGAGGACGACCAGGCTGGTGACTTTGGTGGAGCGCAGGCTCTGACGGATGACTTCGGTGGCGACGAAGCCGGTTCCACCGGTGACAATGAGCTTCATGTTGTTGTGTTGTGTTGTTTCTACATGTGGTGCAAGCCAAGGCAGAGATTAGTGATGAGGATGGGAACACATATTGCTATACAAAGTGTCTCTGAGAGTGTTGTGCTCAACACCAGGTGTGCTGCCGCCGCCCAGTAAGCCCGTGGGCCAGGTCTTGGTCTTACAGAATCGTCTTTATAACTTCTATTAGTTAGTTTTCCCTGAGGAAGTTTAATAGCGATAAGAAAGGAATTTCCGGCATTATATGCACTTCACAGTCCCTAGTCCTAATTTCCTTTAGTGCCTTGATGGGTATAAGAAGTTAAAGAGATTTGGGTTCTGAATGTACATATATATTGATGTGTACTCACGGTGTTTAATTTAGTTCTTTATTAGCAGGTTATTAATAATAGCAATAAGCATATTAAAGTAATACCTTAACATAATATAGTCTCTTGGAATGTACTGTAAAATAGTACATTTATGTATTAGGTTAAGGCTCTATTTTAAACTTGCAAGGTTACCGCCAGGTCTAATCCTTTACTCTTAAGACTAGGATAATAGAACAGTTGAAAAGTAGTCCTTGAGACATATAATGCAGACTACTAGTTATAATCTAGTATGTCTCTAAAAGAGTATCTGCAGGACCTATTTAGTAAGAGTAGCTTCTCTCTTAAGTGCTGAAGGCCGTGTACTCCTCGCGCCGAGGCCGATTCACCAGTTCTGGTAACTGGGCCAAATCTGCAGTTTTTTGCGGCTATCGGTTACCCTTTTCAGGTCCGCCAATTTCTCCGTCAAGGTTGAAAGGCACGATGGCTGGGGAAATTCGTTATCTCGCCAAGGCTTTTGAGGAAACAAGGAGAAACTACTTTTTTAGTGGCGTATAAAGATGATTGGCGCAGAAATTTGTCTGACTCATAGACCTATGGAGGAGATTCCAGTGATTATTGGTTACATAAATTCCTGGCAATACCATTATTGGCTAAAAGAAATAACCTCATAGATAGTGGCCTTCGGTTTACCACTGCATAGACGGATCCAGTTATTAATAGAAAGCGTGAAAGCTAATGCTGAATTGGCAACATTCAGCGGGCATTTATTGGCTTCCCATAGCGGCTGAGCCAACTGGTAGTCTCCAAAGTCCGGTGCCGGAGGGCGCAACAACATCGGATTTTTGGATTTTTGGCTATTTAATTTAGCAAAGCTTGGAATCTTGATTACAATTTAGCTAACTCCTTTCGGATCCGCGTCCACCGTTTAACGGCTCCTCATCGGCGCTTGAATGGGTAAACGTATATGAGACTACACTCGCAGCCGTGTCGCGCGGCGTGCAGACCGCTGTGCCGAACGCTGTGGTAATAGACGGGTGCTTCGCCTCGGTGGATGCCGCCGCCTCGAGGTGTCCTTCGTCGTGATCCGCGCTGAGCTGCCCGCCCCGACAATACGTCGGCAATCTATGCCTCAAATCAGTATTCGATCCATTTATGAATGACGTCCGCGACAAGAGTGACCAGGGTATTAATGTCTGGAACAGACTCGCCTTCTGGAAGATGAAGCGCAACACGGTAGCACAAGTGTTGGGTCCTAGTAGACTGCTGCAGCAAACACTCGTGCCTTCTCGCCTAACTCTTCCGTTTTCCCCAATAGGCTGGGCCCGCTCTTGCGAGCTTTAGCTTTCTCCTTGGTGTCATGTTCGCTCGAAGGGTCGATGACAGCCTCCATGTCACTAAGAGCAGCCGACCAGGACTAAAGCAGATGCACCAAATGGGGAAGTATGAGGCCAAAAAAAGCAGCTTACACGATTTCTCGCTGCTCTCGTCTATTCCTCAGCATCTCTCTCATCTCTACAACAATCGTCCTCTTCATATCATGGTTCAGCAGTTTGCGCGTTTCGAACGGGGAGTGCCATTACAGCGAGGGGCGTGCAGATGCTGATTCCTTGGTCAATCGTGGTGTGTCTTTCCTCTGAATGATCCTTGTTTGTCCATAAGTCGATTTTGTCCATTAGTACTCCGTAGATTTTGTCCATAAGTAGATGTTGCATTCTGCTCAATTGGGCGTGTGCACAGGGAAGAGCGTCTATCTAGCGTTTTGACGAACGCCCCGGTGTGCCTCGGCGAGCAACGGTGTGCCAGACCAACTGGTCGACCGATGTTGCGCAGGAAGACCCGGCATCAACGGCTATGCGGTACCCATGTCCGTCCGGAATAGCGTGCTGCCTGGCAAATCCTGTCCAGGCCCTTTCTCCACCTCGATCATACCGATCTCGCACCTAGTGGGGGCTGGGCCATGAGTGACTTTTAAGCTTTCTGTGCCTGGTCGAAGATGTTGGACGGCCGACGCTTGACGGGGCAAATTTCGGTCGCAAGTGCACTTCTTGGCGAAGGCGTGCTAAGTGGGCTGCGGACCTTGTCTAGTTGTCGACCAAGGAGCAATGGGTCAGTGTTCCGCCTCCAAGCCAGAAGTTGACTTTTGCACAGCGATTTTCTCTTTGATGGGCAATATCAATATTTCCAGTCAGGTGTGAGCGTATCCACGTGTACACCATGCCTTTACACCTCCACGCCTTACAACTTCTACCTCTACGCATCACACCTCTCCGACTTTACACCTTGACGCCTTGATGCTCTAATGCCCTTACACCCTACACCCCTCACCTTCATACTTCCACGTCCTTGCACCCCCCTGCCCTAATCATTCACACCCGGGGAGTGGGCGAGATGCTTCCAAAATCTGCCACCGCATTGTCCCTGACTACAGCGCCTTGGAGACGAAAGGGCCTGCATCTCTTTGTCGTCAAAAAGACGACCGTATAGTCACGATGGTGGTGAAATACATAACATCCAAGACAAGTTGCCCCATAGGTATCTGGCTCCAGAAAAGTCGTTGGAACAACTTGCCACTTCTCCACGATGCAGGCTCCCACCATGTACAACAGAGAATTGTACTTCAGGCAGCAGCCCTCTCAAGGGAACCGCCGGCCGCGTATGGCTTCTCTGCCGCAATTGAGCAGACAGAGACTCGGCCTGGCACCGTGAAACCGGTTTGACCAGAATTCCGGACTCGGCAGCTTTGCTTCCTCGCAGGAAATCCGCCCTGTTCCTCCTCAATCCAACGGCACTGCTGACATGGGCAACATGATGTACGTCACCCGCTTATGCCCCCGCGCACGAACTCACCAAGGGCAGGGCCATCGACGACGAGATGAACGAAATGAGAAGTCAAATAACACAGAGAGTGTAACATCTGACGAGCAACTATCCATCAGATTGATAACAAGTGTTTGCTCAGCAACCTCTCCAGACCTTCTGGAGCGCGTGCTTGAAAAAGCATGCGAGGCAACACGGTAAACCTTCTTAAAATTATTTTAAGAGGTGCCTAGGGGCTATATAAGTATTGCTCCTGAAAAGCAGACGATTCGGAGCAGGCGCTGCTGCGATGCGGGCGAATTCGTATTGTTGGCGCGACTGTAAGGTCGCCTGCAATACAGATTTTTACCCCATTACAATACGCGTTACAACGCAACCGCGTCGCTCTTTAATCAGCCTTATACCAGCTATTCTACTATTAAAAGGGATTTAGGTTATAAAAACCACCCGACTCTTTAATTGTTTTAATTAAGAGACAGGGCACCCTTAGGCTTAGCTAGCTTTAGGTTAACAGTGCAGCGAGAGATTGCAGCAAAACCTATATATTATTACAAAAGCTAAAGTCCTTTTCTTAAATGTCCTTTCTTACTATAATAAAAGTTGTTAACTAGTGTCTAAAAGGTAATCGATGGATCTATTAAAGTTATAAGTGGCTATAGAATAACTAGGCTACTCTATAAGACATTTAAACAGTATACTGCAATAAAAATATATAAAAAAAAGTGAGTCGGGTTAGTAATAGGATTAAGTTAAGGCTACGCTAGCTAGGTGACCTTAAACTCCTTTATTGTAAGATATAGTTAGCAGATAGGAGGAGACTTTATTTATAAGAGGAAGCTAGGCCTAGGGTTGCGCCTAGATAACCTAGTGGGCTATAGCAGTATACTAAGACTAGAGAAAGGATTAGGTCCGGCTTGCAACTATGCTTTACTAGTTATTAGCTGATTGCTTTAAGGAGTTGGTATACTGGCTCGAGAGGATAAAAGTGTATATCGGTTAGTTAAAAGATTAGGAACCTAGATCCCGGCTTGTACCCGGGGCGGTCTCGCTATAAGATTGTGATGTCGTTGCTGGATATGCTGAATAAGACTGGCTTAAGGTGCAAAGCTTTGGAACGCGACTACAGCGTACGCGTAACGACTACGAAGCGCCATAAGACGACTGTAGCACCGCTGCTGGACTGGCAATCTGGCTTTGGATGGGGTAACCAGCACTTTCAGACCTAGCTCGCACCTAGGGCGGTCTTCGGATCGTGATATTGTCACTGAATAGAAGCTGGCCACAGCCTCCAAGTACCAAAGGCTAGGAAGGGCTCTCCCCCCTACGCAGTAGCTATAGCGGCCAAGGCCTGCGTGCTACCAGTCGCCCTGTACGGTATAGGAGTATGGTGGCCAGGCCTGGAAAGAGTCTAGGACCAAACCAGGTAGACTTGTAAGCACTGGCGCAAATAGCCTGGCGATGAAAATGGATAAGGCTTTTAAAACAGCTGCCCGCGCTGTCCTCCCAGTCTGGAAGACCGCCCTAATTCTAGTGCTATACAGAGAATCTGGTATCCTACCTGCACTTACAGTACTTGCCTAGGCGAGATTAAGATACTCTGCCTAACTTGCAGGTCTAGATTACTCCTACCTACTAGCGGACAGGATCAATAAACTAGCTATTTAGCTCCCTATAATATAACTGTAAAGGATAGCTAGATTAGTTAACCAGTCTATTTAACCTACTCTTTTTACTAAAAAGCCGGGCTTTATTAAGGCTGGATTAAATTTTAAAGTATTAAAAAAAGAGATAGCTGTAATAAAACACTTTAAGCTAGTAGACTTACTACTAGCTTTAGCTATTACAGTTTACTTTAACAGCTTTTAACTTAATAGGAAAATAAAGTAAGGAATAGTAGTATATTATAAGGCTAAGGTCTATAAGAATTTTAGATTACTTATTAATATAAAAGCCTATAATATAGAAGCTATAAGGGCTGCTTAGGCTATTAAAACAGCAGCTAAACTTATAAAAAAACAACCTTTAAGTTAATAAAGTATATGCTTTCCTTAATAATATATTAATAGTTAAGGGTCTGTTAAGGGAAGCTTTAACTTTATTATAAAAGGAATTTATATATTTTTAAAATATAGTTAAGGAGCTATACCCCTATAAAGTATTTGTCTTTTAAGTCCCTGGCTATAAGGATATACTAGGCAATAAAATAGCAGATAGGCTAGTTAAAGAAAGGGTATTTTGTTGAGGGGGAATTAGCGCTTTAAATATATATATATACACTAACAATAACTAGAATAAAGCGCAGGAACCGCGCTTTTAATAAAACCATAAAGCTGTAATTAAGTAATATAAAGACTAAAAGATACTGCGAATTATTTAATTATAATATCTGCAGTCGAAAGCAACTAACAGTTACCTCTTTATGCCTTAATAGCTATAAAATTATAAGTAAAGGTAATATATTAAAGGAAAACGCAGGTTAGTTTTTATTAAACTAGGTCTATCTGTTTATTTTTATAGTTTTATACCTCTTTAATGTAATAGTTGCTTAAATAAGTAATTAACTTTATTTAAATAGGCTAATAAAAAGGACTATAAGTATATTAAGTATATTACTTACCTTTAATAAAACCCTCCCCATAAGTATTTGCAAATAAAAAAAGTGAATCTTAATAAAATACTTATTTAGTTAAACCTCCTAGTATTAATATTATAATTCCTTAAAGTAAATATTAATAATATAAAGAAATAATAAAATAAATGTATTATAAAAAAAGGAAAACTAAAAATAAAATTACTATTATATATACTATTAATATCTTTATATTTAATCTATATTAAATTATTCTCCCTATATTAAAACTACTATAATTAAATAGTTTTATTCTAGTAACCTATATTTATTACTAAGTATTTTAAACTGCTATCTATTTATTTTATATTAATTATCTTATTACTTAAATAAATACACAGATTTACTTTTAAATATTATTATTACAGTATAGAAAGGTAGGTTAAGGCAAATATTATTATTGTACTGTAGAGAACAAGAAAGCCTTAAGGCTCTATGGAAAGCTATAGCTAGGAACGTATTGGGGCCTGGTTATATAACCGGGGCTTACGTAACAGGGCGTTAATATCGCGTTACAGTCAGTGCTGTAACAGTACCCCCCCTCTTTATTGCGCTATTTAGCCGAAAATGGCTATATTACTCGCATAAATCGAAATTCCGGGTAATCCATTTTAATACTTCTAATATAAGGGTAAATAGGGCGAATTATATAGTCTTTAGTGTTAATAATGTATAGTTTAGTTATAGGCTTTAGCGCAGTATAGTTTTTAGTTAATGCTTTACAGGTATTAGTTTCTTTTTAGCTATTTTTTCTTTTTCTTTTTTTATAATTCCTTTTAATGCCTATTATAGTAAGCCTAGCTTTTCTAGGTTTCCTTTATAGAAGTTTTATATTACCTTTTCTTAGCCTTATAGGTTTTTAGTTAATTGCTATATAGCAGTATAGTATTTTTATTTAATAAAGTAATGGAATCTGTTATTATTATAATAATTTAAAAGCGCTTTAAACTTTTATTTCTTTTATATTTTATCTATATTATTTTCTTTTTTTAGTATTCTACTTTAAATATTCTTTAGCTTAGCTTTATTAATTATCTTTTACCTAAAACGCACTAAGGTAACTGTTTTAGGTTATAGGAGGGAGTTATATAAAACTAAGAAAATCTTTATACTTTTTAGTAGGCTAATTATATAGGCTTATAAATATACTTTTATTATTATATAGGGCCTTGCCTATTTATTGTTTAGCTTTTTTATTGGCTAGTTAATTTTTATATTTTATATATTAATAAAGACTTTCTATTTAATAGTATAGACTAATAATGCCTTTTTTTATATATTTGCGTTTTCTTTATATTTTTTTAAAGCTTTAGTAAAGGCTTTTAACTGTATAATAATACATTTAAATCGCTTAGTAATAGCGTTAGCGTAGAAAAACTCTCTTTTTTTTATTATAGAAAGGTTTAGCGGGCAAGGCTGTAAAGGCTTTATCTTTAAGCGAGGGTTAAAACTATAATTAGCGAAAAACAGTAATATATTAGTAGTTTTAAATACTATATTATTTGCGGCGAATTCGGCTAATAGAAGCTAATAGGCCTAGTTATTTTAATAAAAGTTAATAAAAGCTTATAAGTATTATTTTATACTTGCATTAATTCTTTTAATCTAGCTATTAGTTTTAAAGTAAAAGGCTAATAACTGTTTTAATATAACTTTTAATTGCTTTAAAAGTTATTTTTAGAATTATAATATAAACTATATACTGCAGTTTAATATAATATTATTAAGTATACTATAAATGCAGTAAATCCTGCTAATAAATATATTAGCTAACTTTTTTATTAATAGTAAAGTAATAAGTATAAAATAATGCATTTTTATAAAGCAATAAACTATTACTAGTAAATATTTATAAATAGTATTATAGTAATAGGATTTAAGCAGTAGTATAATATAGTTAATAAAGATATTTAACTATATATTGAATAAGACTAGTAATAGTTAAAGGAAGCTTTATAGTAAAGATTATAAAGCCTTTATTTTAAGATATAGTTTACAGGCTTATATAAATACTTTAGTATTTTTTAAGATTTATAGCTATTAGTATATTTAGTTAATAAAGTTTAAAGTTTTAAACCTGCTTAGGTATTTAGCTAGGCCGCTTAAATAGTTTTTAAATAGGATTTATATATAAAGCTTATTATTAAAGGGAATAAAAAGCTGCTCTTAGTAATAAATTCTATTATTTATTACTCGGCAGTTGTTTATTGCAATTTAAAGTTCTCTATAAAGCTATTTTAGCTATTAGCGGATATTTAAGTCTTAAAGCGCAGTTACTATATCTTTTACTATAGTATTTTATTTATATACTGCTGCAATTAGGTTATTAATTAATTTATTTTCTGCTAGTATTATTATAGCTATAAAGGCAGCCTTTATAGATAGTTTAATATTTAATAAAACTTTTTTTTAAAACGTTACTTAAGCTTTAAGGCTAAAAGAACTTTATAGGAGGATAATATATTGCCTGTTTTTAATTTAATTATTAAAAGGGTTTAATTTTATAGGCCTATTTTCTACTTTTTTACTTAAAGCGTTAAGCTTTATAGCCTTAAAGCTAAGTTAGTAAATAATATAAAAGTTAAAGCTAAAAAGGAATTTAAACTATTAAATTTACTGTTAGTTTAAGGCTTTTATTAAAGTAAAGTATTTAAAGTTTTTATAATCTATAATAATATTAAACTTTTATAAGCTTTATAATTTTAAATGCTACTCTTTTATTACTTTAATAATAGCTAGGAGTTTTTTATTATAGATTTTATAATTATATTTTTAAGTATTATATTTTGCGGAAAAGAATATAATAAGGCATAAAATACCCTTTTTATTATACTGCAATAAGATATTGCCTAATACCTAGTTAAAGGCATTAGTTTTAAAGACTGTTTACTTATTATAATTAAAAAGGGCTAAGACTAAGGCTAATTTAAAGGTATATTTAATTAAATTAAAGGCTTTTTACTATTTCTCTCTTTAAATATATAGTTAATCCTTTTTTAAAAGCTTATTTAGTAATATAGCTATTTTAAAGTATCTTTAAATAAAATAGCAATAGAAATTTATAAAGTTAAGAAACTTTTATAAATCTTTTATTCCTTTAAGTAATTACTAGTTTAATATAGCCTTAACTTTCTTAAGATTTATTTCTAATCCCTTTAAAGTAATAATTAAGCTAAAGTATTTTATCTTTATTGTCTTAAACTTACATTTAGCAATATTAATTTAAAGGCTAGTGTCTTAAAGGCAGGCTATTACTTTATATATATATTTTCAGTACTCCTTTTAATATAATAAAGATATAAAGATATTATTAAAGTATACTATATAAATACAGTTAAAGAGGTTATAGAGAGTATAGTTAATATAGTATTAAAATATAGCAGGTATATTATAGAGGCTAAAAGGTATAACTAATATCTTAAAAGGCTAAACTTTATAATAAACGCCGTTTTCTATATATCCCCTTTAATAATATAAAGGTTATTAAACGCAGTAATAATATTAAGTTTTATATATACCTTTATATAGTTTAAGGCATTAAAGGTTTCCTAGATTAATAGCAGTAGGTACTGATTTTTAATAATAATATTATTTAACCTTTAGTAATTTTAATAGATATAAATACTGCCTTTTAGTTTTGCAGTTAAAAGGAAAGGAGTAGTATATAATACTTGCAATTTACAGATAAATCCTTTTACTAAATTATTATTTAACTATTTTTTTATTACCTATAGTTTATTAAATGAAAATAGCCTATTCTTTTAATATAGTAAATCTTTTCCTAGCAGTATTTTAATTTTATAGTCTTAAGCCTATTATAAAGGAAGTTTATTTACTGTCTTTAACGGAAAGGCATTATATAAATTATATAGTTAGGATAGCAGTTTTTTTAGGATATTTAGTTTACTAAATTTAGGTTTTCCTACTATAAATTTCTTAATATTAGCAGCTATAATCTTTTTTAGTTATATTAAAGAGTAGTATTTATTAATAAAGTTATATATTTCTTTAAGTAATACTATTTTTACTTTAATATAGTCTCCCTACCCTATAAATACTTTTTAGAAAAACTTATTTAAAGCTTTAATAAAATAATAGGTATTAATTCTTTAATTTTAATAGTTTAGTTAATCTCCTTTTAAGTTACTTTTATTATATAGATATATAATTATTAATAAAAGGTAATAAAGTTTATAGCTGCTATTATTTATATATCCGCTATATTTAAGTATACTTTTTAATTTTAGAGTTTAGTTTAGTTTTATAGAAATAATATATTAAAAAATAATAATAATAGCTTTAATAAAGGTTTCCCTTTTTATTATTAACTGCTGATTATAAAAGCAGGCAGTAGCTTTATATATATTTAGTTTAGGATTATTTATATTTATATTTTTTTTTTATTAATTCTACTATACCTATAAATTATATAGTAATCTCGGTTTAGTATTAAGGTTTATAGAATGTATAGTTTAAAGGCCCCCTCTTTAATTAAGTTATAGTCTATTTCTTTTAAAGTATTTTTAACTAATAGTTACTAGTATAATATAATTTTTTATTTAATTAAGTTAAGCTTTACTTTATTTAAGGTATCTTTAACTATTAATTGCTAGTAATATATATTCCCTATATTAGCTTTAGTAAAGTTATTTTTTATCTCGACTGTTATTAAAATTTATATAAAGCTAGCTATACTTTTTAAAAGACAGTAATTATAATAGTAATAAAATTTAAAAGTAATAATTAACTCCTTTTAATTAATATTAAAGTTATATTTTCTTAACTATAAAAGGCTAAGGATTATAGGTATATTATTAAGGATATTTATAATAAAAAAAGGCAGAGTTCTTTATAAAAGCTAATTATAGTTTATATAATAAAAAAGTTTAAAATTTTATTAGCTATATTCCTATTAATAAATAAAAGATTTAGTAAATAGCAGTTATTAGGTAGTAATATTAAATTGCTTAATAAAAGTGCAGTTAATAAAAGTTTAAAGTATATAGCTATTATTTATTAAAGCTTTTATATTAATATAAATATTATATGCAAAAAATAGTATAGTTTATATTAAAAGGGATTTACTATTTATTAATTTAAGTTTAAAGGGTTTTTAATTAAAAAAATAACAGTAAATCTATTTTAAGATAATAGTTTTATTTACAGTTAACCTTTACTTATAACTTTCAGTAAAGGTTAATCTTTTCTTTAATTTGCGAATTAAGTCTATGTTTTTAATAAATAAGGCTAGCTAAACTGGGGTAAACTAAAAGTTAATAGGGCAGCGCTACTATTATTATTTTTATTAATACTTAGAGAGGGTATATTGTTTAAGGCCTAGATTTATAGGTTATTTAGGCATTACAGGTAATATTAGCGCGCTATTAAGGTTTAATTATTATACTTTACTAGGCTGTTCTATTATTAGCTTTAAAGTACTGCTAGGTTAAGGTATAGTTAATATAGCTAAACTTAGCAATTTTAATTTTATATTTAATATAAATTGCCTTAATATATATTAGACTGTTTTTTTTATTATATTTATTAAAGCTATAGCCTGTTTTTTTATAGTAAAAGCAGAGTCCTTTAATAATATCTTCTTTATAAAAGATTTAAAGGCAAAGTAGTAAGGTATATATAGTATCTAGCTGTATTAGGTCGCTAGTTGGCGCTAAGGCAGCAGCTTAGTTATTTTGCTGGCGTTAATAATATTACTGTTAATGCTAATACTGCTGTTAATAATAGCTTTATTAACGCTGGCCCATTTAGGCAGCGCGGAGGGCGTTATAATAGGCGCTTTCCTAAAGCCTATTATAGATAATCTAGTAGAGTTAGTATTATTTAGTAAAGTTAGACTTATATGGCTTGGTTATTTAAGTCTTTATAGTATTAGCAAGCTTTTAAAAGACTTTTATCTTTAAAGCCTTTACTATCTGTTTAGCAGTTTTACTATATTTATTACTTCATACAATTAACTTAACTAAAAAGTTTTAAAAAGGCTTATTTAATATATATAGGTTATTAAAAGACTGTAATGCCTTTTAGGAAAGGTTAATTATTTTATATTATTTATTAAAATTAATAAAAAGTACTATATTAATTTTTTAATATTATTAGGCAGGGTTATTGAAACTTTTAATAATAGTATTAAAGTTTCTTTATTGCAGTTAATATATATCTCCCTTTAAAAAACTTATAATATATAAAATCTTTTTAAGTTTAATTAAAAAGATTAATTAATTACCTGTAAAGGTAATATTAATTTAAGAATACTAGTTAATATATTTTTATTAATATTTAATAATATTTTTCTATTTACTATTAAATTACTTAAAGTTTTTAATTTAATGGCAGCTAGGTAGGTTATTATTTTTAAGGCTTAATAGTAAAGCTGCATTTAAGGCTTTAACCTAGGCTTTAATTTATACTTTAAGGTTTTAATTTTTAACTGCCTACTTTAAGATTTCCTATTTAAAGGTTTATTTTTATTTCTTTTATTAAACTAAGCCTTTTTTAATTACTTAGTTAAGGAGATAAAATTAATAACAAAAATTATTATCCCTAATAATTATATTTATTAAATATATATAATCGCTATTAATACTGGATTTTTATAAGGTTTTAAAACAAAAGGGAAAAGTATAAGCTTTATAGTTAAAACTATAGTCTATTAGGCTAGGTTAGGCTATAGGGCAAGGTTTAAGGCATTTATATTTATCTCGCTTATAATTAGTTTGCTATAGATATAGGGTTTAAAGGATAAAGGCTAGGCTATAGAGGTATTATTATAAGTTTAGGAATAAAAGGGGATTTAAGGGGGATTTATAATCAGTTAAGTATATACCTTGCAACAGCGCAGTTAAGTTAAGGGATAGTATAAACTATTACAGTATAGAAAGGTAGGTTAAGGCAAATATTATTATTGTGCTGTAGAGAACGAGAAAACCTTAAGGCTTTATAGAAAGCTATAGCTAGGAATGCATTAAGGCCTAGTTATATAACCAGGGCTTACGTAATAGGGCGTTAATATTGCGTTACAGTTAATGCTATAACAATTATTTTAAGCCAATTTATTTATTAATCCTAGCAGGGTTAAGCTGCAGTATATATTTAAGGCTGTAATTCTTTAAATTTAAAGATATTAAAGTATCCTTTTTTTTTTATTACTGTAAAAGCTACTATTATAGCCTATCCTCCTTTACCTAGTTTTATAAAGCTTTTTTTATTTTCTTTTATTGCCTTTTAGTTAAACTCTGCAGTTACTTTTAAAACTCTTTCCTTCTTTAAATCTTAATTATCCTTTAATTTATTAAAGGAACTATTACTTTCTTTAAAAAAAGTTAAATCCTCCTTTAAACTCTTTATATCTTTTAATAGTGCTAGTGCAGTTAATAAAGGTTTTATAGGTTATAGCGTTACTAAAAATATATATAAATCTACTTTTAATTATTAATTTTACTATTACCTTTACTATAAATACTATTTAAATAGCTAGGCTAGCAGTATTATTTTATTTCTTTACTATTAATATAGTTTATAAAGTTAAAGAGAATATTTTTCTTTTTCTCAACTATAGTTAGCTTAGTTATATAATAGTAAATATAGGTATAGTTAAGGTTAAAGGTTAAGTCTTAAAAGTTAACTATAAATATTATATTTTAGTTTATTTATATATTACTAGGAGAATAAACAATTACTAAGAAAAGCTATTATTATAGTAAATTAAATAATTCTCCTTTATAAAGTTATTTACTAGTATTTTAAAATCCGCTAAATATTACCTATTAATCTTTATTATATTCCTTTTATAAGTTATCTTTAAAGGTGCCTATTAACTTTAATTAAGCTTAATTAAATAATACTTAAGCGAAAAAGGCAGGATATCCTTTATTTTTACTTTAAAGTCTATAACTATAAATTTATTTACAGCTATCGCTTAATATAAAACCTAAACTATATTTATATAGCTTTAAGTAGAGTTTTTAAAGTATAGGTACTAGTATTAATTTTAAAGTAAAAGTTTAAACCCTTTTAAGTTAATTATCCTATATTTTCTAAAGCTAAAAGAGATTAAAACTCTATTTAAAGGTTTCGCTAATTAATTTAATTTAATATTAATAAATCGTTAAAGTATCTATTAAATTTAAAATAAGCTTAAATAGCTGCATTTATTAAACCTAGGTTATTCTATATATAAAACTATATAAAAGTTAAATAAATAAAGGAATTTAGCTTTTTTAAGTATATAAGCCTATAAGTTAAAGAATTATTATATATAGTATTTACAGTTATCTTTATTAAAGTTAAAGTAGTAAAAGTACCTTTATTTATTAAAAATATAAATATATTAATATTAAGGAAAATAGATAAACCTTATAAAGATTTATCTTCCTTTTATAAAGCTTTAAAAGTGCTATAGTTTATTAAAGATTTTAAAAGCTTAAAATATTATTTAATTAAAAGCAGCTACGCCTTTGAATATATCTTAAAGTATTAAAATCTCTATTTAGGCAGCTTTTATTGTTAATAGTCCTTTTACTATTATATAAAGTATTGCGTTTAAATTAAAGTTTACTGTTTAACTTTTACAGGAAAGGTTATATAAGAAATTATACATATTAATAATATAAAAAGGCTATATAAATTCCTTAATATGTAGTATCTATAAAAGTTTATTATAGTATAAGGTATTATTAATAAATAATTTATTAATAGGCAATTATAGGTAGCTGTTAATATATTAATTAAATTAAAGGTAAATTTATATTAATTAATAGCTATACTAGCTTACTAGTAAACTATTAGTAAGGTTTTATTCTTTTAGCTTAAAGAAATTGCTAGCGCGGCTAAAAGATATTTAACTAATATAGCAGGGGAGTAAAGTTCTTAATTTACCTTTTATTAATTAGAAAAATAAAGTAAAAGAGTATAGGTCCTTTTTTAAGTGAAATATTATAGCGAGGAAGAAAAGGGGTTAAATGAAATTAAATAATTGTAAAATAAAATTTAAGCTAAAGGCAATATTTAAGTTAATATAAAATAGATTTTTAATAGGTAAAACAGACAAAAAAAAAGAGAGTATAATATTACTTTTTATCTTTTTATAAGCGCAGGTATATAGTTTAGTATATAAAGTAATTTTCTTTATTATATATAAATTACTGCTCTTTTAAAGTAACCTTTTATAACTCATTTACTTTTTTCTCTTTTTTCTTTTCTATTTTTATTTTACTCCCTTTTCCTTTTCTTTATCCTATTATTTAATTATAAAAGATCTTATTAAAAAGGGCTATTATTAGTTACTTAATATAGCCGACCTTATTAATATGCCTATTACTAGTAAAAAGACTTTTAAAGAGATTTCTTTATTTTAAAAGGGTTAAATTTAACGTTACTTTCCTATTGAACTGTTTACCTTAAATAAAGCTTTAATAAATAGGTATTATTTAATTAATATCTTTACTTTAATTCTTTTTAAATTTAAAAGTATTTTATTATTTAAATTATTAATAGTATAAATATTAGTTAATTAAATTTGCTAATTTATTTAAAAATTGCCTTTTCTTTTTTATTTAAATTATCTTTATCTCTATTATCCTTTATAAAAGGCTATACTTTTAAAGAATACTTTTAGTATTATACCTTTAAAGGTTCCTAGTCCTATTTTTAACATATTATATATACTATTAAAAAAAATACTTAAATTAATCTATATTTTAATAAAGATTTTATATATTTATAGGTAATTCTTCTATATTTTTTTAAGCGGATACAGTATATTAAGGCTTTATTTATATTATGTTATAAGCAGTGTAATCCCTAGTTTTATTAAAAGTACCTTTAAATTTAGTCTATTACTATTATAGCTGCTAAAGAGTATATTTTATTTCTTTTTTACAATTGCGTCTCTATTCTAGGTTTCTAATAAAGCGATTATTTAAATTGCCTTTAGTTTAAAGCCTCTTTATATACTTAACAATATCTTCCTAGCTACTAGCCTTAATAAAGCGACTATAGTATAGCCACTACTTTTTTTAAAAGAAATTAAATACCTTCCTTTATTAAGCTAGTAATCTTTAATTATTTTAATCCTTTAATAGCCTTTTATTTTATAAAGGACTTCCTTTATTTTATTAAAAATAAAAACGTAAAAAGTTAAGCAATTTAGTAAGTTTAGAAATTTATTTTAGCCTTTACTATTAAAAGTAAAAAGTTAATATAAGTAAAATAATTAATAAACTATTTAATTTTATAGTTCTTCTCTTTATAGTATAATTAAAATATATTCTTTATAGGTAAAGCAGTAAACTTTAATTTAGCGGCTATCTTTTCCCCTTTAAAAAATAATACCCAGCAACTATTTTTAAAAATATTATCTTTTACTCTTACCTATATATCCTTTATATAAAGGTAATTATTTTAATTTATTTTATTTATTTTAGGAATTATTACTTTAAAGTATTATAAAGGATTATATTTTAGTTAATATATCTCGTCTCCCTTTAATCTATGGATATAAATTCTAGTTTTTAGCTAGATTATTTAATTTAATAACCTATATACCCTTTTAGCAGTTAAAGGGTTATTATAATATTTATTAAATTCTTAGCTATTCATAATTTTAATTATAGCTTTATTAACCACTTTATCTTTAAATATATTATTACCTATTTCTAGGCTTTTATTTATATAAATTTCTTTATTATTTTTAACTGTCTATTAACTGAATTTATCTTTTATAAACTTCTTTAAATATTCTTTTAAATAGGCTTTATTAAACGGAATCCTATTTAATGTTTTTAGCTTATAAGCTTTTATTATTCCCGCTTAAAACTTAATTTTAAATAGTTTTAGTTAATATATTTTTAGCTTTGCGTCTTTTAATAGGTCCTTTTAACGTTTTGCGTTATAAAGTAAAATAAGGTTATTAAGGAGGAGAGGCTTAGTTGCTTTCTATAAAGAGTATTAATTATTAGCGTTAATCCTTTTAGTTAACATTTAATAAAATACTATTACTCTCTTTTAAGCTGTTTTTATATTTTCCTTTTTTCTTTTTAAAATATAAATATATACTATTAATTAATCTTTTATTATATAAACCTTATCCTAGTTAACTAACTGCTAGGTAAGCAGTTTTACTTTTAAAGGGAAAGTTAATTTTTAGTTAAATAATAGGTAGAATATAAAGTATTTTATTAAGCCTTTTACAGTATATCTATTAGCTATAATTACTTTATTTAAATGCTAGAACTACTTTTTATTGCATTTAGCTATTTTTACTAGTATTAATATTAAGCTTTAATAACTAACCTTTATAAAAGTATTAGCTTTAAAGTTATATACTAATATCCAGATAATTTTAATACCTAAATTAATTAATACCTATAAAAGTATTTTCTTTATTTTAATTCTTTTATCTATGATAGCTTAAATTATTATATTAAATCGGTAAATCTATTTAAAGATAAACTTTAATATTATTATAGATAATAAAGTTAATATAAGTTTTACTTTTATTTATTTATAGAAGTTATATTTTCCTTTAAATAAATAAATATATCTATAGTCGCTTAGGATATATTAAGTATTAAAATAAACTGTCTTTATAAGTTTAATTAATTTTATTGCTATAGCCGGTTCTTTTAAAGCAGTATAAGTTCAAGCCCTGGCATTAAAGGTATAATATAATAGCTTTATATATATTATTCTATATCTATAGCTACTAGTATCTTTCCTTTAAAAATTAGAAAGTTACTTTCTATCTTTTATAACCTATTTCTATATAGCACTATTAAATAGCTGTTTTCCTTATAATTAAAGTATTAAAGATAAATGCAGGCTAGTAGTAGTATTTTATTAGTCTGGCCTATAACCTCCTATCTTTTATATAAAACCTTTTTACTTTATTCTTTAATTGTCGGAAATTTACAGCTAAAAGATTAAATAGTCTCTGTATTGTCTAGAGATATTATATAATTTACTAGGATTTTTCGCTATACTTTTCTTTTAGTAGAGTAAATAAAATTATACTTAAATATATATTTATAAAATCTTTTAAATCCCTTTTTTTTAAGCTTTAACTTTATTTATAGCAGTTATTAGTTTATAGGATAAAGCGTCTGCTATAGTATTTTCTTTCCTTAAAATATACTTAACTGTAAAGTTAAAAAGGAGGATATAGCTAATTTATTAGGTTATATACCCGCTAAGGATATTATTAATCCTATTATTTATTTAATTAATAACTACTTTAATATTTATCTTTAATATAAATAAAAGTTTATAAATATAAATATATAGCCTTTTAAAGGCTTAAAGTAAGGCTTTATACTTTTTTTTATAGTATTATACTTTATTTCTAATAAAAGTTAATACCTACTTTTATATTAAATTAAATATCATTTTCTTTTTATAACTTGCATTAAAACTGCCCCTTAGCCTATTATACTAGCATTAACTATTGAAATTACCTCCCTATATCCTTTATTTATATTTAGTATTACTAGTATTAAAGTAAAGGTAATAAATTCTTTAAATTTATTTATAGTTTATTACTGCTTTTTAGTTTATCTTTAAAAGGCATTTCTCTTTAATAGATTAATTAAAGGCTTTATAATTTAGGCAAAGTATTTAATCTAGTATTTATAGTAGTTAACTAAATTAAAGAAAGATTAAACTTTATTAATAGTTTTATAGTTCTTTTATTTTTTAATTTTAATAATTTCCTAGTTATTAATTACTATCCCTCTACACTATATAAGTATCCTATTAACTTGGCAGATTTTTAATAAAAGATTGATTTTATTGCCGAGATAGTATATTTTAATAGTTTAGTATTAATAAAGGTTTTATTTAAATTCTAAAGGTGCTTTAAAATATATTAAAAAGGAGGGCTAAAAAGTAAGGATTTTAGTGTATTTAGGTAACCTTTGTATTCTGGCTAGACCCGGAATTAGGCCTAACGCTAGGACCAAGTTCTAAAGGAACTTTGGTGTAAGTTAAGAAATTTCTATTATCTTTAATAATAACAATTAAGCTAGGAACAGCTACCCCGCCTACCCTAGACTTAATATAATAGGTATAATGGCTATTATGAAAAATCTAATTAAAATGGTTTCCTGTTTATATAGCTGTAAGTTGATTTAGACAATTTCCTATATAAATAAAATTTACAGAAAATAGGAATAAGGCTATAAACCTAATTCTACTACTGTATTTCTATTATTTAGTTAAAGGACTATTATAAAAGATAAAGCTATTATTTATATAATCACTTTTATATTAGCTGTATATATATTAGATATTCTATAAGTTTTAGCTATTAGATTATTTATAATTTAATTGTTTATTAATTATTAATTTAATTAAACTTTTAATTATTTCTTTATTACTATATTATATACAGCTTCCTAGAAGTTATATATAAATAAAGTTTAATATAACTTTATTATTTTAATAGGTTATAAGCCTAAAAGCGTTTTCCTTAAATCTCTATTAATAGATTCTTTTAATAGTTATAGCATTTCCCTTAATATTACTACAGTATAAGCTAGTAGGTTTTAATAACTTTAATTAATAGAAATAGTCTTTAAATATTATATTAAAGGCTATAAATTACTATGCCTTTATAGAAAGTCCTATAGTTATTAATTCTTTATTTAATTTAAAATAGGCTTTATTGTTTATATTAATTAAAGATAGTTTAATAGCTATTTTTACTGTATTTATTACTTAAGTTTAAAGCCTAAAAGAAATATTCTTAATATTATAAAGACTATATAGTTACTTTAATACACTTTAAAGAGATTCCCTTTATAGGGAATTCTATTTATTAAATTATAGTAATTATAAAGGATTTTTAATTAAACTTAACGTTACTTTTAATAGCTTATTAATTAAATTAACTATTTTAAAAGTTAATATTAATATATTAAATTAAATAAATTGATATTTAAATTCCTTAAAAAGAATTTATTTTTAATAGGCTAAAAGAATTAAAGGAAGTATTAAATTTAGCAGAGTTATTAAGCAATTAATTAAAGGTTTTAATATTTAGTTTCTTATAGCAGGTATATTAAAAGAGATTGGGAATCTAGTTTTTACTGTATATAAAGTTAATAAGGCTTTAAAGCCTTTTAAACCCCTTAAAGATTAATTAATACCTTTTAGATTTAAAGGTTAAAAGCCACCTTTTAATTCCTATAAAAGGAAAGGAAATTAAAAGAATTAAAATAATAATTCAAAATAAATTAAAGAAGATTATACTTTTACTAATATATAGAATCTAGCTATTAAAGAGTATAGCTTAATAAAGCTATTAGAAGATTCCTTTATTAAATCTATTACTAGTTTAAATAATAATCGAAATCTTTTATAAGCCTTAAATACTAAAAAAAAGAGAAAGTCTTTAATATCCTTTAACTCCCTTAAACTTCCTATTTAGGATAGTTTATTATATAATACTGGATATATAGTTTATATAGTTAATTCTAGAAAATAGTTTATAGACTATAAACTTAATAATCGGGAATTTAGCGTTATTTATATTAAAGGGGGTTTTATTATATTTAAAAGAATAAGTATAGCTATTGTTAATATCTTTAATAAAAATAATTAATATAAAAGGATAATACTATTAAATACCCTTTATTACCTATAGCTAGATATAAACTTTATAAGTAGTTTAAAGTATTATTAAATTAAAGGATATATATAGTATAATACCTTTTTTATAAAAACTATATAGCTAATAAAGCTATTAAATCCTTTAAAATATAGTTTTCTTTTTAAAATTAAAGATATATTATATTATATAGCTATATAAATAGCTATAAAGCTTATAGCTTTATATAGGTTTAAATTCCTGCTATTAGGAAAAAAAAGGCTTAGAACTATATTGCTATTCTAGAAGTAATAGCTTTAAAAAAATAACCAACTAAATCTAGTCTTAGGCTTATTAAGAAGAATAATTTTAAGGGAAAGGATTTCTTTAAACTCCCTGAAACCTTAGGCTAAATAAAGGATAAAGGGCCCTATATACCTTTATTGCCTAAGGAAATAGGGGGGAATAAGCCTATAAAGGATACCTTTATAGAGGAAAGGCCCTATATATTTAAAGAATCCTTTATTACTAAAAGTCTAAAAGTTATTAAGCTATTTAAATTAAAGGGAGATACTATTATTAATAGTAACTCTAGCTATAAGCTACTAAAGCTAGCCCTTTTATAATATAAAAGACTAAATTATATTAGTTTAAGTCTATTAAAGAAAACTGCTAAAATAACTACTAAAATTCTTAGCTTTAATTCTATTAAAGAGACTGAATTCTACTGCCTAGCGTATAAGAAAGGAAAAGCTATTAAAAGGCTTAATTTAAAGTTAATTCCTAATCCACTAGCCTTTTTAAATTATTTAAAAGCTAATACTTTCTTTATAAAGCTAGTGCCTTATAATAAAGCCCCTATTAGTCTTTTAATTATTAATAAAAAATTAGAATATAGGTAGCTATTCCTTTTAAAAAATTATAGTAGACCTACCCTTTTAGCTATTATATAAGGATTTATAAATAGCCTAAAAACGCAATATAACTAGTATTTTAAGGAATTTTATTATAATAGCGGAAAGGAAATTAATTAGGATCTTTAAACTTAGTTTTTTTCTTTAAGAATTATATATTCCTATAGCAGCCTTTATATTTACAAATAAAATAGTTTAATAAAACGCTTCATTAAAGTCTTATTAAATAGGCTATACGCTATTACAATAGCAGCTAACCTGCTACTATATTTCTAGAATTTTATTATTACTGCAGTTTTTAAATTAATTAACTATATAGCTATTATTAATAAAGACTTTACCTTTTATTTAAAATTATATAAAGACCTAGACTTTAATAAAGATTATAAACCTAATCTGCAAAAATATAGGATTATTGGCTTTTATTGTAAGGTATTTATTCTATTAAAATAATAAAGTTATATTAAACCTTATTTATATATAGCTTCTAGGAAGCTGTATATAATACAGTAATAAAGAAACGACTAAGAGTTTAATTAGGCTAATAATAAATAAATAATTGAATTGTAAATGGTTTAATAGCTAGAAGCTATAGAATATTTAATGTATATGCGGCCAGTATAGAAGTAATTATATAAACAATAACTTTGTCTTTTATAATAGTCCTCTAACTAAATAATAGGAATATAGCAGTAGAATTAAATTTATAGCCTTATTCCTATTTTCCGCAAAATTTATTTATATAGGAAATTATCTAAATCGACTTATAGCTATATAAACAGGAAACCATTTTAGTTAAATTTTTCACAATAGCTAGTATATTTATTGTATTAAGTCTAGGGTAGGCGGGGTAGCTGGTCCTAGCTCAATTATTATCGTTAAAGATATTAGAAATTTCTTAACTTATATTAAAGTTCCTTTAAAGCTTAGTTTTAGCGTTAGGCCTAATTCCGGGTCTAGCCAGAATAGGAAGGTTACTTAAATACATTAAAATCTTTACTTTTTAGCCCTCCTTTTTAACACTCCCTTTAAAATAAATACTATTTTATATAACTTTAAAGTAAATATAAAATCTAGATATAGGAAAGTAATTAAAATATAAAAATAAAAAGGATTATTAATATAGCTAAAAATAATAAAGATAGCTAATAACTATAAAATAGCTAATAGCTATAAAAAAGGTAAGAACTTTAAGTATATACTTTAAGTAAAACTTTAAGATTAAAGAGATTTATAAAATTCTTTAATTTTAAACCTAAAAGCGGCTTAGTAAGCCTATTAGTAACTATTTTACTGGTTTCTAGATAGTTAACTATAATAATACTATTTTTAACCTATTCCCTAATATAATTAAACTATAACTAAGTATATTTTATTTAATTATAAAGGGTAGGGTTATTTAAAGTAAAAATAGCACCTTTATTATTATTAAATAATAGAATTAACTGTTTAATTAGTTAATTTATCTTTTTATATAGGCTAATAAGCTATTAAATCTTTTTAGTAGCTTTTATAAAAAGCTATAAACTTTACTTTTAGTGTAAAGAGACAGATAGTTAAGCCCCTTTTCAATTTCTAGCTAATTGGCCTATTAGCAACTATAATAATATAGCTATAAGTCAATTTACTTAATTTTTTATCCCTAGTAAAATCACTATTATAATAGTTAATAGGTATAGGGCTAGATTTTCTAGTATATTAAATAGCTAGATCCTAAGTACTATTTAAATACTATAATAGGTTATAGGCTGCGTTTAAGTGCTCTTTATAAAGGCCTTGAAATTATTTAGCTAGCTAGTAGACTAGAAAGCTAATATCTACTTAAGTATAAATTATTAAATAGATAATAGTATTAATAATAGCTTAAAAAAGCTTAATATTAGCTTTATCTAGTTTAATTATAGTTTTATTAGTTAAAATATAAGGCTATAGGGGTAATTAAATAGGCTTAGAGTTTTAAAAGTTAAAAAACTTTATAGCTTTAATAATATACTGTTCCTGGGAAGACTAAAGAAAGCCTCTTTTTCTATCTATAACTATCTAAACCCTTAAAAAGAAAGAGACAGGGCCTTTATCTTTTATAGCATAAACTTTATTAAAAGCTAACTTTAGCTAGGCTATAGCTTCTTTATCTAATCCAATAAAAAGACAGTTATTTATATAAATAATAATAGAAATACTGTTATTTAAATTATAGAGAATAGTAGAGTCAGAAATTAAAGGATTATATCCTAGTTTATTTCCTAAAGCTTATAGGGCCTATAACTATTCTTTAAGAGACTTTTTTAGGCTATAAAAAGCTTTCTATAACTAAATAACCTAATCTATATTAAGATTATAACCTAGCTTTTTAAAAATAGACTTAATCTTAAAGGAAGCTTAATTAATATAGTCTTTAATCCTTTAAGGAAGCTTAGGAAAATAGTTTCTTTAAATCTCCTATTAAAGAATGCATTAATACAGTCGATTTATTCGAATTTTTAGTTATAGATAGTAGCTAAGGCTAATAGGAGCTGCTAGGTAAAAGGAATAGCTGTTAAGGCGAATATTTAGTTAAAATCTATTCCTTTTAATTATTAAAAACCCCTAGCAACTAGTTTAGCTTTAAATTTTACTATTTTATTATTTTAGTCTTTCTTAGTCTTTAAAACTAATTAACTAGTAATAGGATTCCTGCCTTTAAAAATACTATTACGCTTAATAAAGGTAAAGGTATATTATTTAATCAGCTGGTTAAATTTACTATAAATTGCTTTTAGCCACTTAGTCTAATCAGGATTATAAAGTATTTACTTAAGCGTTTATAAGTTTTATATTACAGCAGCTAAAAACGCTAGCTTTTTAATACTGTTATAGAGAAAATAGGATATATTTATATTTATAAGATCCTTTATAACTATAGAGTTTTATATAACTGGTATAGGAATAAAGGGAATAGTAGTAGGTACTCTGTTTAAAATAAGGTTAAGGAGTAAAGGATTAATACCTTAAAAGCTAGGAATTATTTAATCTATAAAATCTAGCTTTATTTCTCCCTTTAATTCCTTATTATCCTAACCTATAGTAGGCTCTAGGATTTAAAGCTTAAGAATTTTATTTTTATATAGCAGTAAATTAATTGCTATAGTAATAGCCTATAGTTTATTTAATAAAACTTTAATAAAGCGTTCTATTAAACTATTCTATTTATAAATATAAAGGCTACTATAAAAATATATAATTCCTAAATAAAAGAGCTAGGTTTAAAGATCCTAATTAATTTCCTTTCTGCTATTATAATAAAATTCTTTAAAATACTAGTTATACTGTATTTTTAGGCTATTTATAAAGCTTTATATAGTAGTTAAAAGGGTGGGTCTACTATAATCTTTTAAAAGGAATAGCCACCTATATCTTGATTTTTTATTAATAATTAAAAGACTAATAGGGGCTTTATTATAAAGCACTAGCTTTATAGAGAAAGTATTAGTTTTTAAATAATTTAGAGAGGCTAGTAGATTAGGAATTAGCTTTAAATTAAGCCTTTTAATAGCTTTTCTTTTATTATACACTAGGCAATAAAATTTAGTCTTTTTAATAAAATTAAAGTTAAAGATTCTAGTAATTATTTTAATAGTCTTCTTTAATAAACTTAAACGAATATAACTTAGTCTTTTATATTATAAAAGGGCTAGCTTTCATAGCTTATAGCTAGAATTACTATTAATACTAGTATTTCCTTTTAGTTTAAGGAGCTTAATAACTTTTAAATCTTTAGTAATAAAAGATTCCTTAAGTATATAAAGCCTTTCCTTTATAAAGGTATCCTTTATAGGCTTATTCCCCCCTATTTCTTTAAGCAATAAAGGTATACAGGGCCCTTTATCCTTTACTTAGCCTAGGGTTTTAAAGAGTTTAAAGAAATCTTTTCCTTTAGGATTATTCTTTTTAATAAGCTTAAAACTAAATTTAGTTAATTGTTTTTTTAAACCTATTATTTCCAGAATAGCAATATATTTTTAAGCCTTTTTTTTGCTAATAATAGAAATTTAAACCTATATAAAGCTATAAGCTCTATAGCTATTTATATAGCTATATAATATAATATATCCTTTAATTATAAGAAAAAAACTATATTTTCAAGGATTTAATAGCTTTATTATCTATATAGTTTTTATAAAAAGAGTATTATATTATATATATCCTTTAATTTAATAATACTTTAAACTACTTATAAGGTTTATATTTAACTATAGGCAATAAAGGGTATTTAACAGTATTATTTTTTTATATTAATTATCTTTATTAAGGATATTAAAAGTGGCTATATTTATTCCTTTAAATGTAATAAGACCCCTTTTAATATAAATAACGCTAAGTTCCCTATTATTAAGTTTATAGTTTATAAACTATTTTCTAGAATTAACTATATAAACTATAGATCTAGTATTATATAATAGACTATCCTAAATAGGAAGTTTAGGGGAATTAAGGGATTTTAAAGACTTTCTCCCTTTTTTAGCGTTTAAAGCTTATAAAAGATTTCAATTATTATTTAAATTAGTAATAGATTTAATAAAGGAATCTTTTAATAACTCGATTAGGCTATACCCTTTAATAGCTAGATTATATATACTAGTAAAAATATAATCCTCTTTAGTTTATTTTGAATTACTATTTTGATTCTTTTAATTTCCTTTCTTTTTATAGGAGTTAAAAGCTAGTTTTCGACCTTTAGATCTAAAAGGTACTAATTAATTTTTAAAGGGTTTAAAAGGCTTTAAGGCTTTATTAGCCTTATATGCAGTAAAGGATAAATTCCTAGTCTTTTTTAATATATTTACTATAAGAAACTAAATATTAAAACCTTTAGTTAATGGCTTTATAGCTGTACTGGATTTAATAGTTCTTTTAATTCTTTTAGCCTATTAAAGATAAATCTGGTTTAAGGAATTTAAATATTAATTGATTTAATCTAGTATATTAATATTAACCTTTAAACTAGTTAATTTAACTAATAAGCTATTGAAAGTAGTATTAAATTTAATTAAAAATCTTTTATAATTACTATAATTTAATAAATAAAATTCTTTATACAATAAATCTCTTTAAAGTATATTAAAGTAATTGTATAGTCTTTATAATACTAAGAATACTTCTTTTAAAGTTTAAATTTAAGTAATAAATATAGCAGAAATAGCTATTAAACTATCTTTAATTAATATAAATAATAAAGCCTATTTTAAATTAAATAAAGAATTAATAACTATAGGATTTTCTATAAAGGTATAGTAATCTATAGCCTTTAATATAATACTTAAAGACTATTTCTATTAATTAAAGTTATTAGGACCTACTAGCTTATAGCTGTCTAGAAAGCTATAGACCTTTTTTAATGCCTTTTTAATAAAACTACTATTTAAAGTTAAAATAATAGTCTAAAGTTAAAGAATTAATTAAAATAAAGCTTAAACAAATATAAAAATAAAAGTAAAAGTTTATATTAATATTAAAATAAAAGCTATAAAATTAACTTCTATTAAACTTATAGTCTATTAAAATTAAAGACTTAAAATAGCAGCAGCTAGGCTAATTAAAGTATTAAATAGCTAAATTATAGTATTATTCTAACCTTTAACTATACCTTTACTATTTCAGTAAAAGCCCTCTATACTTAAAGCTTTTATTTTATATTCTATACTTAAATAAATAAATCCCTTTACTGTTAAAGAGAGCTATTATCTTTAATTAAAGAAATAAGGCTACTAAAAGCCTTAATAGGTTAGCTTATACTATTAATATTAAACCTATATCCTATATAAATAAAAAATATACTATATAGTATATAAAGGTAGTAATATAAAGAGTATTACTATTATTATAATAGTATTTACAGTAAAAGCTTAAGAATAGCTTTAGGTAGCTAAAACTCTTAAAAGTGCTAATATAAGTATTAAGATAAACACTATAAAAAAACCTGCTATAAATACTGTAGTAGTATTAAATAAAGTACTGTAACTATTAAAGGAATCCATTAATAAAGACTTTAAGAAAACTCTCTTAGGCTTATAACCTATTAAAATAATAAGGTTATACTAAACCTTATTTATATATAGCTTTTAGGAAGCTGTATATAATATAGTAATAAAGAAATAACTAAAGGTTTAATTAAGTTAATAATAAATAAACAATTAAATTATAAATAATTTAATAGTTAAAAGCTATAAAATATTTAATATATATATAGCTAGTATAGAAGTAATTATATAAATAATAGCTTTATTTTCTATAATAGTCCTTTAATTAAATAATAGGAATATACAGTAGAATTAGGTTTATAGCCTTATTCCTATTTTCCGCAAAATTTATTTATATAGGAAATCGTCTAAATCGATTTACAGCTATATAAACAGGAAACCATTTTAGTTAGATTTTTTATAATAGCCATTATACCTATTATATTAAGTTTAGGGTAGGCGGGGTAGCTGGTCCTAGCTTAATTGTTACCGTTAAAGATAATAGAAATTTCTTAACTTACATTAAAGTTCCTTTAAAGCTCGGTCCTAGCGTTAGGCCTGATTCCGGGTCTAGCCAGAATAGGAAGGTTACCTAAATACACTAAAATCCTTGCTTTTTAGCCCTCCTTTTTAACACATTCTATAAAAACAAAGGGCTAAGGGCTATAAATTAGCCTTTAAAACTAAAACTAAAAGACTATTAGCAGTCTTAGGTAGTAATACCTACCTTATCTATATTTTAACTAAATATATAGTCTTTAAATTGTTAACTATACAGCTATATAAAGATAAGATTTTTAAACTTTAAATCCTAAAGTTTATTATAGGTTAGGATAATAAGGAATTAGAGAGAGAAATAGAGCTAGATTCTATAAATTAAATAATTCCTAGCTTTTAAAATATTAATCCCTTACTCTTTAACTTTATTTTAAAGGGAGTACCTACTACTATTCCCTTTATTTTTATACTAGGTATATAAAACTCAATAGTTATAGAGGATCCTATAAATATAAATATATTTTATTTTCTCTATAATAGTATTAGAAAGCTAGCCTTTTTAACTGCTGCAGTATAATATAAACGCTTAAGCAAATACTTTATAGTTTTAATAAAATTAAATAGCTAAAAGCGATTTATAGCGAATTTAACTAGCTAGTTAAACAATACACTTTTACCTTTATTAAGTGTAATAGTATTTTTAAAGGCAGGAATCCTATTACTAGTTAATTAGTTTTAAAGATTAAGAAAGACTAGAATAATAAAATAGTAAAAGATTTAAAGTTAAACTAGTTGCCAGGGGTTTCTAATAATTAAAAGGAATAGATTTTAATTAAATATTTGCCTTAACAGCTATTCCTTTTACCTGGCAGCTTTTATTAACCTTAACTATTATTTGTAATT
This sequence comes from Mycogone perniciosa, assembly GCA_025331125.1. NCBI lineage: Eukaryota > Fungi > Ascomycota > Sordariomycetes > Hypocreales > Hypocreaceae > Mycogone > Mycogone perniciosa. Next base: position 65,620 of record JAOALB010000141.1, read on the forward strand.
AAGAAATTGAATAAATCGACTTATTAATATATTCTTTAATGGGATATTTAAAGAAGCTATTTTCTTAAACTTCCTTAAAGGATTTAAAGACTATACTAGTTAAATTTCCTTTAAAATTAAGTTTATTTTTAAAAAGCTAGGTTATAATCTTAATATAGATTAGGTTATTTAATTATAGAAAGCTCTTTATAGCCTAAAACAGTTTTTTAAAGAATAGCAATAGGCTCTATAAGCTTTAGGAAATAAACTAGGATATAATCTTTTAATTTCTAACTCTACTATTATTTATAATTTAAATAATAGTATTTTGATTATTATTTATATAAATAACTATCTTTTTATTAAACTAGATAAAAAAGCTATAGCTTAGTTAAAGCTAGCTTTTAATAAAGTCTATACTATAAAAGATAAAGGCCTTGCCTTTTTCTTTTTAAGGGTTTAAATAGTTAAAGATAACAAAAAAGCCTTTTTTAACTTTCCTAGAAATAGTATATTATTAAAGCTATAGAGTTTTTTAACCTTTAAAACTTTAAGCCTATTTAATTACCTTTATAGCCCTTTATTGTAGCTAATAAAACTATAACTAACCTGGATAAAGCTAATATTAAGCTTTTTTAAACTATTATTAGTACTATTATCTGTTTAATAACTTATACTAAAGTAAATACCAGCTTTCCAGTCTAGTAGTTAACTAGATAATTTTAAGGCCTTTATAAAGAGCACTTAAATACAGCCTGCAACCTATTACAGTATTTAAATAATACCTAAGATCTAGCTATTTAATATACTAGAAAATCTAATCCTATACTTATTAGCTATTGCAATAGTAATTTTATTAAAAATAAAAAATTAAGTAAATTAACTTATAGCTATATTATTATAGTTATTAATAGGCTAATTAACTAGAAATTAAAAAGGAGCTTAATTATCTGTCTTTTTATATTAAAAGCAGAGTTTATAGCTTTTATAAAAGCTATTAAAGAGGTTTAATAGTTTATTGGCCTATATAAAAAGGTAGATCGACTAATTAAACAGCTAATCTCTTTACTTAATAATAATAAAAGTACTATTTCTACCTTAAATAACCCTACCCTTTATAATCGAATAAAATATACTTTATTATAGTTTAATTATATTAGGGAATAGGTTAAAAATAGCGTTATTATAGTTAACTATCTGGAAACCAGTAAAATAGTTACTGACAGGCTTATTAAGCCTCTTTTAGGTTTAAAATTAAAGAATTTTATAAGTCTTTTTAATTTTAAAATTTTACTTAAGGTATATATTTAAGGTTTTTACCTTTTTTATAGCTATTAGCTATTTTATAGCTATTAACTATCTTTATTATTTTCAGCTATATTAATAATCCTTTTTATTTTTATATTCTAATTACTTTTTTATATTTAAATTCTATATTTACTTTAAAGTTATATAGGATAGTATTTATTTTAAAGGGAGTATTAAAAAGGAGGGCTAAAAAGTAAGGATTTTAGTGTATTTAAGTAACCTTCCTATTTTAGCTAGACCTGGAATTAGGCCTAACGCTAAAACCGAGTTTTAGAGGAACTTTAATGTAAGTTAAGAAATTTCTATTATCTTTAACAATAATAATTAAGCTAGGAACAGCTACCCCGCCTACCCTAGACTTAATATAATAGGCATAATAGCTATTATGAAAAATCTGACTAAAATGGTTTCCTGTTTATAGCCGTAAATCGATTTAAACGATTTCCTGTATAAATGAATTTTGCGGAAAATAAAAATAAGGCTATAAACCTAATTCTACTACTATATTCCTATTATTTAGTTAAAGGACTATTACAAAAGATAAAGCTATTATTTATATAATTACTTCTATACTGGCTATATATATACTAGATATTCTATAGTTTCTAGCTATTAAATAATTTACAATTTAATTATTTATTTATTATTAGCCCAATTAAACTCTTAGTTGTTTCCTTATTACTGTATTATATACAGCTTCCTAGAAGCTATATATAAATAAGGTTCAATATAACCTTGTTATTTTAATAGGTTTAGAAGGCCTTAAGGGCTTATTAACCTTATATACAGTAAAAGATAGATTCCTAGTCTCTTTTAGTATATCTGCTATAAGAAACTAAATGTTAAAACCTTTAGTTAATTGCCTAATAGCTCTGCTAAATCTAATAATTCCTTTAATTCTCTTAGCCTATTAAGGATAAGTCTATTCTAGGGAATTTAAATATTAATTTACTTAATTTAGTATATTACTATTAACCTTTAAAATAGTTAACTTAGCTAATAAGGTATTAAAAGCAGTATTAAATTTAGTTAAAAATCCTTTATAATTACTATAATTTAATAAATGAAATTCCCTATAAAGAGAATCTCTTTAAAGTGTATTAAAGTAACTATATAGTCTCTGTAATACTAAAAATGCTTTTTTTAAGCTTTAAATCTAAGTAATAAATATAGTAGGAATAGCTATTAAACTATCCCTAATTAGTATAAGTAATAGGGCCTGTTCTAAATTAAATAAGGAATTAGCAACTATAAGATTTTCTATAAAGGCATAGTAATCTATAGCCTTTAGTATAATATTGAAGGACTATTTCCATTAATTAAAGTTATAGACCTTTTTTAATGCCTCTTTAATAAAACTACTATTTAAAGTCGAAATAGTAGTTTAAGGTTAAGGAATTAATGAAAATAGAACTTAAATAGGTATAGAAATAAAGGTAAGAGTTTATATTAGTATTAAAATAAAGGCTATAGGATTAACTTCTATTAGACTTATAGTCTATTAAAGTTAAAGACTTAAAATAGCAGTAGCTAGGCTAGTTAAGGTATTAGATAGCTAAGTTATAGTATTATTTTAACCCTTTAACTATACCTTTACTGTCTTAGTAAAAGCCCTCTATGCCTAAAGCTTTTATTTTATATTCTTGTTAAAAAGGAGGGCTAAAAAGTAAGGATTTCAGTGTATTTAGGTAACCTTCCTATTCTAGCTAGACCTGGAATTAGGCCCGACGCTAGGACCGAGTTCTGGAGGAACTTCGGTGTAAGTTAGGAAATTTCTGTTATCTTTAATGATAACAATTAAGCTAGGAACAGCTACCCCGCCTACCCTAGACTTAATACAATAGCCACAATAGCTATTGTGAAAAATCTAATTAAAATGGTTTCCTGTTTGTATAGCCGTAAGTCGATTTGGACAATTTCCTATATAAATGAATTTTATAGAAAATAGGAATAAGGCTATAAACCTAATTCTACTACTGCATTTCTATTATTTAGTTAAAGGACTATTATAAAAGATAAAGCTATTATTTATACAATTACTTCTATACTGGCCATATATACACTAGATATTCTATAGCTTTTAGCTATTAGATTATTTACAATTCAATTATTTATTTATTATTAGCCCAATTAAACTCTTAGTTATGTCCTTATTACTGCATTATATACAGCTTCCTAGAAGCTATATATAAATAAGGTTTAGTATAACCTTATTATTTTAATATATAATAATAAAGATTTTAATCTAACTTTAAAGGCTATATATTTAATTAAAGGTATATTATATATAAATCTTTTAGTCTTTAAGTATATTATTAGTATAGTATAAAAGGCAAAGCCTTTTCTCTTTCTCTTTTTTCTTTAAATTAAAGTCTTAATATACTTTTACTTTATTATATTTACTTAACTATTATAGCTTTATCTTCATATATATATAAAACTTATATATCTTTTTCATTTATTAATAGGAAAAAAGCCAAAAAACTATACCTATTAAAGCAATAAAGTACTATATAAAGGGAGTTTATATATTTCTTAGTAATATTGTAATTGGTCTTAGTATAGTATATCCTTTTGCCTTACTAGGATTAGTGGCCTTTACTATAGTATATTAATGGTACATCATCATTATTATCATTATCTTCAATGCAGTGGCGCTGTGCTAGGCGTTAATGACGGGCACTAATACGAACGAGACGTTAAGCTAACGGCATGACGCAGGCAGCCGTTGCGGAAGTTGTTTGCGAGGCTTGACTAGACAGGGAGTATAAATGAACATCAGGAGTCCGCTTCATAAATCGCCTCAAGCGTAACAAACCTCCACCATCGTCACCCATCATGACATCATCCACGCCGCCAAGAGATGCTCTCCTCACCCTCTCCGCCATCTCCCTCTTCACCGAGGATCTCGCTGCCTCCAAAGCCTTCTACACCAAAGTCTTCGGCGCCGCAGTGCTCTTCGAAGATGCAGAGTCATGTGCTGTTCAGTTCAATAACACCGTCATCAATCTTCTCCTCACCTCTGCAGCGGGCGATCTCGTCAAGCCATCCCAAGTCGCAGCGCGAGATGCGGGCAAGCGGTTCCAATTGACTATCTGGGTGGATGATCTTGAGAGTGCGATAACCAGGTTGAAAGAAAGCGGCGTTACCTTCTCAAATGGACCAGAGACGAAGCCATGGGGGATGAGGGTGGTGACTTTTGAAGATCCTGCTGGGCACAGTTGGGAAGTGGCAAAAAAGGTGTAAGTGCAACAGACCGTCCGTTGGTCGGCGATGCACATACTCTTCATATTATCAAGTTCATATAACATATATATCCCTTCATTATTTCCGTCAGAGTGAATATGAAACCAGACCGAACCATCTTTTGCTGTCTTGCAAGAGGAGAGTGATTGTCCAATAATCCAGCAAGCAACCCGGAAGAAAGCAAAATTTAGGGTATCTTCCCTCCAATAACGAGCATCAAACACCAAACCAAGGAAACCCAGTCGCATTATCTGTCACTCCATTATACCATATCTCGTCACAAAAGCCCTTCTGGGAATTAATCCCCCCCTGCTTGACTGGCCGTCGCTTACGCAGGATTAGGCGTCACCTTGTCGGCTCGAGCGCGGCCTCCCAGACTAGCCATGCCTTCCAGAACCGCCAATCCCGCGAAAATCGCCCAGATGAAAAATCCAAAAGCAACGGCGGCTTGAATAGTCGAGCAGGCGATGTTTCCGTGGCATTCTGGCACGCCGATATACACCGCCATGGCGATGGAGCCAGCGAACCAGAAGAGGGTGGTTAGGGCTAGAAGGCCAAACACGACAAGGCCGTGGCGGAAGCGCTCCAAATAACCCAAGGTCGTTAGGGAGATGTAGAGCATGATGATGAGGGACCAGATGCTATTGAACAGCATAAATGCGAACGACGATGGGGCGGAGAAGCGAGCGCTACTGGTTCTGTCGACGGCTGAAAAAAAAGGCAAGGTTAGCTAATGTTGCGGGGAGTGAAGAATGCATGCGATTTATCCTTGGGCGTACAATATCCAGTGAGGCCAAGCTCTATAATAAGAAAAATGAATAAGACAGCATGGATGATGGTGATGCTGATACTCATGGTGGGCGAGCGATCCGGTCTAAGCCGTAGATGTACTATGTGGGTAGGTAAGGTAGTATATAAAAGTAGGTTGGGCTTCAGTTCTGTAGAGTGTTGCGCAAGGGTTGTGAAAAGTTGAAGAAAATTTGAGGTGGGAGGAGAAAGCGGTTTGTTTTATTAATAATGGCGGAATGAAGGCCAAGAATAGTACTCCGTACTCCGTAGCTTCACAAGAAACGTGCCTTTGACCCAGAAGGTGTTATGGTCGTGACGCAGGTATTTATTTATGTCCACGTATGTTGGCTAAATACGGAAAGGATGATCGTCAAGTGACTGGGGGGCAGTGGACGGCTTATGACGAAGCCGGCAATGATTGGGCTAGTTAGGCTGGAATCTACGGAGTACATCATATGTAAGATACCACCAAATGGGGGCAAAGCGAAGCCAGCGAAGCTCTGTGGCTCAGAGGTTAGCAGTAGTATGTACTCCGTACTCCGTAGATAGGTAAGAGGGATAAAATATTAGACCGGAAACAAGCAGTGACGGGGGGGTATTCAGAGACGCGGCCTGATACAAAGCACGAAGTACGAATATCTGACGTAGCAAAAAGAAAAGATGGCAAAAGAGGTGATACTAGTGACGTCGGTGTGATGAGGTCACTGAAGGGGTCACTGAAAGGGTCACTGAAAGCAAAGCCACTTGTTCGCCAAGTTTCCAAGGGCGGTGCATGACGTGTGTTTTACTACGGAATACGGAATACGGAGTATTACTTCGTAAGGTGAGCTGAAATCGTCAGCGATTAGATACCTACTATGAATCCGAATACGGCCAGCGAATGCCTCGGCCATAGCCACAGCCGGTATCCGAATGCGATGAATAGTACAGAGTACAGAGTACGAAGTACTTTGTAGTATTTGAATATTCACGGCGTCTGAGCAGCTGCATAGGTACGAGTACATGTTACTTGTACAGGAGAACTTCCCGGTCGACCCGAATGCGGGTTCGGAGCATTCCTCAGAAGTCGTTCGATGCCAAGCCCGACTAGGCATAATGATCATGGATCCATATTTTTTGGTGCAAATGCCGAGCGGCTCACTCCTGAATGCCCAACAACACAACAGCCAGGGGACAAAAAACAAAGAAAAAAGGAGCTTCCAACTTTTCTCAACAAACCTCCAAAAAAGAATGTAAAATTCAATCGATCCAGCCAGGGCTCGAACCTGGAACCTTTGCCACCGGAAAGCAACGCGCGACCATTGCGCCACTAGACCCATGGTTGGAGGAGAGCGGCTGCAAAGCGATCCTTGGACGCACTTCGTGATGGTTACAGACCAGCGCAAAGGATGCGGGCGGAATTGTCACTCATCTGCCTTCTGAAGCACAAAAAGGTCTGGAATCGGGAGATATTCACTCTGATCATCCCAACGTGCATTGCGCTGCGCTATAGGGAGCTCCCTCCTGGTATTCATGGAACGACTTGGTAGTCCGTCAAGACGAGGGGACAGCCAATACGAAAACGGCAACGATTCAACTCGAGGGGAGGACAAGTCTTGATATGGATCTTGATTCTTCTCAGTCGAAATTGGCCACGCTGCTTCTCGCGAGTTGGTCGCCAAACAAGGGGTGCCGAAGGCCTTGGGGCTCTACCGGATTGTGATGATGGAGGGACTACAAGAGAAATGGGATTTCCGAGCGTTTGCCTCTTTTCCACAGATCGGGAAATGGCTTCAGATTGTTTCAGTAGTATCGATGCTGGAAATCTCCCACACGTGGCTCAAATCCATCTTAATTGCAGCCGCCACAGCAAATCCACATCCAATCTTCTCCAGCAATCTCGCTACCCAGTCCCGCTGCCACTGCTTCCGAGATCTAGCACCAGCTATCCTCAGTGGGAATAGGAATAGAAGCGGCGAAAGATTGGTGGTATCTAGCGTCACGTTGCAGAGCTGGAGGATTGTATTGGTGTGCATCTGGATAGTCTGTTCATCAAGTGTGGGGGGCACAAGGCAGAGGCGGAGCCAGTGGGTGATTTCGTAGTCGAATACACCGGAAAGATAGATGCTTATGGCTGCCAAGAAGATTCTGGAGAGAAGCATGCTGTCATCTTCATCCGTGATGGGGATATGGAGGATTTGGTTGGATGCGTCGGTTAGTGGTGCGTAGGATGTGTACCAGGTATGAAGGGCTTCTCGGAGGGCAAAGCCATCGGTGATGATTGATTGGGCTTCTGGGGTGGGCTTGATGTCCGGGGATTTCTCCTGGGCGTTGATAAAGGCGGATGCTCTATGTGATCGTCAGATGTAGGATCTAGTTTTACGCTTGGTGAGTTCAGCCTACCTGACCCGTAGTCGAGAAACCATCGTCATAATGTCAAGTAAAGAGTCCAACGGCCGCCATTCATCCGCATCATCTCCTACCCACATATGCCTAGATAGGTCTACCCACTCCGGCTGGGTCAAGAATGTAGACTCATTGAAGAGGATCGTCCTTGAAACCTCAAAGACTCTTGCTTGGGTGAAGAATTTTCTGCTTGGGCCAGAGCGGCAGCTTTTTGGTCCGCTAGCCTCGAGAGCCTTGGCTGTTCCATGGATCATGTGCTGTTGCCAGCCATGACCAGTCTCATCGTTGACCAACTGCGAAGAAGTTAATACGAAAATGACTGGTAAGGGCAGTAAGGCGACGTTTCCTCACCTCGAAGAGGCCGAGAAAGAGAGTTGTCCACAGAACAGTGTTGCGTTTATGCTGCTCGTCCTTCTCATGGGCATTGATCGCATCTCGCAGCCCAATAATCGACTTCGAATAGTACTCAAGTGCTGACGCCAGGCATTCCTTCCGTGAAGGGACATCGGTGGCTTTGAGCTTAACAGCTTGTATGGCTCCCAGGGAAAGCATAGAGTTTACAAGATAGGACCCCGAATGGAGGTCAGCCAATTGCTTCACCTCATCGCCAAAGGTGCGTTCCTTTCCAGTGAAGCTATTTGATCGTACAAAGACGTCAAAATAATACAGGAAGCAAAGACTATCGTCTGTAAGTCTAGATGGAGAAGAGAGAGAGATCTTGATAACCGTGAGAGGTTTCTTGCGCTTCCTCTTGTCAGATGAGGAGATCCAATTGGCAACTGTCTTTTGTTTGCCTCTGTCGACAAGGATGATTGGCTTGCCGTTTGGAGCAGGTCCGTATGTGCAGGAAATCCGACGGCGCTCACAATTACTGCATGGCGTCTGGCCAGAGCACTAGATGGGTTGCCGTTAATATATATTTGCCTCCATTATGACAGGACTAGGTGCATAAGGACGTATGTAGGTACTACCTTGAGGTGGCTGGTTGAGCACGCTTGGCAGCGAGATCGCTTTTTGCGGCGATCAAAGGGACCAACTAACATGATGGCCCAAGGAGATATTTTGCAGATGCCGCTGGGTCTGTTGATGCAATCAAACGGACAAGTCTCGCGGGTCTCGTTTCTCTCGCGAACCTCGACTTCAAAAGGATTCTCTTCGTTATGGGCCGTTGCTGACACGCCCTGGTATCATATCATCCCAGTCCCACGTTCTGTATCGGACCAGATTCAGCTTGACAAATGGAGTATGTATGTTTTATTATTGTCGGAATTTTGGCACCCACCATCCCATCCATTAAGGATGCGTCGCCAGGGTATTATGACCAGGATATTGGTAAGGTAGGGAGGGAAGAAGAAATAGTGGAGAAGTTGTGCCAGCCAAGTTGGGCAACATGAGTGAGTCAGCCACACGCGTCTTCAGCTGAGAGCTGAGGAGCCACTCAGATGCAGTACTTTTGTAGATCTCTGCATGACATGAAACGCTCAGGAAATGAAGGAACAAAATGTTACTGAAAAATCTCGAAATTTACATATAATCTTTATCCCTACGGAGTAAATGATAAATTATAAAGACCATTTTGTTTCTCGCGGAGAAACACCACAGACCAGCATCGAAAACGCCTACCCAGGATGCCTGCAGCGATCACACATTACGGAGTATGGAGTAACTACGAAGTACGAAGTACGAATATGGAGAAATACATGTGGGTGGCTTCACGAACCAGAAAGTATGAAAAGAGGCCGAACGCCACATAAACCCAATTGATCCTTAGGGGACCTAAATAACGATTAGATGGTAATTAATGATAGGCTCCAAAGATATAATTGCGAAAACCCTACTACGTACGTAGTATATTCAACTGCCATACGAAGTAGTCATAATCATGGCACTTACACCTTCGTCCCTTGCCAGACATGCAGCCAACTGGCCAAGACATTTGGATCATAATCTTCTCAGCTTCAAACAGAGCTTTCAAGAAATAAACATATTGAAGAAATAGATTTTAGAAGGAATCGGTATCAAAACATACTAGAGAGTTCTAGCGAAATATCTCCCATAATATGATTCGTTGCCTCAATGATGCGTTTTCCAGACACTGCCACTATGTACATACTACTGCACACCCTGTCTTGGCGGCTTGCGTGGCGAGGTACGTTTCAAGACTCCTCTAGTTATGCCCTCTGCGAAGTAGATACTCCGTACTCGGCTGTTATAGCATAGCGGCCTCTGACCTGTCCGGCTGCTGCCGATGCTTGCGTCTCGTTGGTCGCCTCAAAGCTCAAACCCGGAGGCCAACTCAGCGCCCACTGTCACCTGCGTATTTGTCTATATACGTATTCTGATCTTATCTTTTTTCCCACCAATTGGTAGGCCGAAATCCGTACTATACAGAGTACTATCTAGCGGAATCTCAAGGGGGCGTCCAGTCCATTTGAGGGGCGGAACATCAGCCAAAAGATCACACATCATACCTGTGCTTAAGTAGGCCTGGATGCAGGAGCATTAGCTCATAGGCATAGCCAGACGTGTAGGCTGGTTGCCATTGGTCTAATGTATGTGCGGATGTACGTTGCTAGCACGGGCGGGAATGCCTGGTGATGAGCCTAGTGATGGCTTCGTACTCATGCAAACACTGGGCATTTGAGGCAAAGAGTCCATCTCCAATGCACCCGCCGTGGCGCAATAGGGTATCCTTTGTAGGATATACCTCGACAGCTCCATAATCGATCTCTCCTTCATGATACACTCTCCTATTCTCAGTGGATAGCAAAGCAACCAAACATCCACATCACGGCATACTGCAGCATCCATTTGAACGTCCTTGAAAACATGGCATTTAGGCGTTCTTACACTGAGATCACAGCCATGGCAACAGACCCCACTGAGGTAAGAATGCACATCATCATGGGATGCTATTTTGGCTTAACAAGGCTGGCTAGGTTACCACAAAAGGCTCTCAGCCCGCGCCCCATTTCGATCCCAATGGTCCCTCGACCCAGAACCAATTGTGGAATTGGTTCGCGGAGTCACCGGTGGATAGTGCATGGAACCAGCAATTCTGTCCATCTCGGAATGATAGCACAGACTCCTTGGTCAGCTGTATTGACCCACGCCTTCTACTGCTTTCCCCCGAACCGTCTGAACAGGCTGCTGTCGACGTTGCACCCGGATATCCTTCCTCCCTAGAACAATTCGCTGCCAATCCTACTTTCGAGAGCACATACGAGCAAGACATCAGTGGCGATGCTGTTGAGACTCGCGATGTCTTTGCATCGGGACCACCAGCACTCGCTGGTGTTGGTGCATGGTTCCCTCCCTTGACCTCGCCAGAATTACCACCTGCCAGCTCTCCACGCAATAATATAAGCCCCGATGAGCCTCAAAGGAATGGTGTGCGTCCGATTCCTCCAGCATCCAGTCACCCCTGCAACGTTTGCGGCAACAGATTCCCAAGTCAGGATAAACTTGGGTAAGTTTTGGCGTAGACATACATCAGATGGTCCACTGACCAACACCACATAGGCGGCATATATCGAAAAAGCATTCCGAGGGCAATTTTCTCTGTGGCATCCGAGACTGTGAAAAACGATTCAAGCGGCTACCCGAGCTAAAAAGACATCAACAGACAGCATTTAAGCACTTGAACATTGCTTCTCTGGTGTTCAAATGTCGCTGCGGACGTAATAATGCCAGAAAGGACCTTTACGAGCGGCATTTCCACAAGTGCTCCAAACCCCCCAAACAGTCCGAGTATCACTGCGGCTATTGTGGCTGTGGTGACGAGTCGAAGGCTGCACACAAGCAGCACCTGAAAGACTGCAAGAAGATGGAGAAGGAACGGGACACCAGACCCAAGTAATTGTGTGTTCAACATTCTTGGATAAGAACAGATGCCCCGAGAAATGGCAGTCAAAATTGGTACGTCGTCCCTAAAGATATGTGTTACCTCTTGGTGATCTGTTTCATTGACACTTGTTAAGGTTAGAGTATTTGTTATAGTCACAGCGCTTGGGAAATTGTTATGAGAATCTAGGAGCCTGAAAAATGCTGTATTTTTTTGAGGGATCGGGGGCCTGGAGTTCGGGAAATTGTGATAATGGGACTTGTCTCTTTTGCCATAGAGGGCACATATCATTTACATAAAGATTGGTGCATTTACACCATAGATTGAACCATTTTACATAGCCGATTATATCTTAAAAAGGTTATTTTTAGAATCAGGGAATAGATTTATCTCGATCACTTTCCAGACCTCGGTGACATGAAGGCCAACACCAAACCAGGCACCTCCTTAGTCATCCCTCTCCACGGAGGGCACCCGGAATCCTGCGACATCTGCAAGTCCTCTTATAAAATGCCAGTATGAACAAGAAAACATAGTAATATTCCTCAATGGCGATTCATAAGGCGCATTCGCTTTCGCGGCAGGTCGACTTCTCTTTGCGAGTGTTTTGTCGAGCTGTAGTCGGGAAAGCATCCGTGGAAGAAACATGGGTGTTAATTGGATAAATCATCTTTGAGATGGAAGTGTCTGACATCAACTAGAGACAAGTCCAAAGGATTGGGGAAGAGAGAGAGAGAGAGGGACTTTATACGAGTACGCTCAAGTCCACCATACACAACGGAGCTTTCGCTCCAACAGGTAAACATGTCGGGGAATTCATCTTAGGCCCGCTCCGGGTCTTTCGGTTGGCCCCGGGTCTTTGCTCCACATGCTCCTCTTTCACTGCTTTTCCTAAAAGGGAAATCATATCGCGATGCATCTTGATAGTAGGACCCTCTCGGCACTTCAGAGAGCTAATCGGGATCGAGCCTGTTAGCATATTCTTCTTAGAAGCCTACGCATATCCCTGCGTGTAATTGTGGCTCCTCGCGCCACGAAAACGTCGTCACAGCCTCTCGTGTCATTGTATACAAATTGGGAATGGTCTTGTGCGGCTTCTACATGTCAGACGGCGGAATAAATGGAAATACATATCACAAGGGACAATGGGCAAGGCGATGCTTTTCCTATAAATTATTGACACCCTCCCCTCTGTAAATAGCTTTTGCCATCCATCTCATCACTCCCTCATTCAGAGCTCGTGTAGACTCATTCTCATTCTCTGCTCTTCTTCCCACTCGATCCTTTGAGACCCAGCTCAAAATGCGTCTTCTCAAGCCTATTTGCCTCTTCTCCACCATTGCAGATGCCATCCTCATCCCTGGACCAACTGGCCCCTACGCTGTTGCCTTGAAGGAGCAGCCTTTTACAGACACAAGCCGAGCCGATCCCCTCGACCCTACTGGGCAATCCAAAACCCGTCGTCTCTTAGCCTCGTTGTATCTCCCAGTCGACACTTCAAGGCGCTCATGCCCCAATCGGACAGTCCCCTACATGCCACATTCTGTGGCAATTGATTATGGCAAGCAGGCTACTCAGGTTGGCTTACCGGATACTTTGTACGAGCAATTCGAGATGGAGTTTTGCGATCTTGCACAACTTTCCTCATGCATCAAAGCCGGCAACCAGGGCAAGAAATATCCGCTCATTCTGTTTGACCCAGGTCAGGGGGAATCCCGACTGATTTATGGCGCGATGGCGAGATCTCTGGCCAGTCATGGCTATGTCGTCGTCAGTATCGATCATCCTTTTGAAGCCAGTGCCGTTGAGTTTCCCGACGGAACCATCATTCCCGGTGCAGACCTTGATAGTTCGAATCTGGCTACTCTTCAGAAGCTTCTCGAAGTATGACAGCCATTGCCCCAGGTGCCAATGAAGTATTTCTGACATTTATAGGTTCGCACTGCAGACATCATATTCATCATCGACCAACTCAAAAACGCAACCATCACGAGCTCCATCCTCGCCAACTTTCCCGGCACTATCGACTATAACCAAATTGCCATCTGGGGCCACTCCTTTGGGGGCGCCGCCTCCGCCTCCGTCTTGAACTCGGACCATCGTGTTCTTGGTGGTCTTGACCTAGACGGCATGCTCATCGACCCTATTCTTAGCACTGATATCTCCAAGCCATTCATCCTCGCTGGCCGGAAGGGCCACAGCGCTGAGGACCCAACATGGAACCAGTTCTGGCCGCATCTCAAGGGCAAGCGCATGGAAATCGCCATTGCTGGCACCCAGCACATATCGTTCAAGGATATCCTCATGCTTCTCAGCGTTCTGGATCTCCCCGAGGGGATGATGAAAGAGATTCAGAAGTTGCTGGGTAGCATTGACCCTCATCAGCTGGATGCGGATTTGAATGGTATCCTGATTGCATTTTTCGACATGATCTTTCATGGAAAGACTGAAGCCTTGCTCAACCTACCCAATAACTATGCCAATGTCACTATTGAGCGAAGCAACTTGTAAGGCGAGTATGACATTTACTATGGAAAGTTTGGGACTTGTTAGATAGACTTTGGGGTGAAACTTGGTTTCTAGTTACGTTGGTAGCTACAGCAAGTGTTAGATTCTTGAAGTTCTGTATTTTTATATGTAGTCATCTACTTTGTATTCGTTATAACCATTACATGACAAAAAGAAAATTTTCTTCTCTCTCAATGAGGCACATCCATCAATGCAATCGTGGCATTCTTGTATAATATAAATACAATATTATCTATGTGACATACACAGCTTGTATCTCATCTCTGACAATCCTCTCATCAGTCATCCTACATAAAAAACAAACAGATTATGTACATCGATGTCAAGCCCTCAGAGTCGACGGCAATCACAACAAGTCAATGCCAAAGCAATTGGCATAGTAGGTGACAGTAGCACTCCAGTCGGAGAAAATACCAAGGACACCAACCTGCTGAGCCAACACATCGACCAACTTGAAAATATCACCATCCTTCTTCACAACGTCTTGGATGGAGGAATAGTAGTAGTTACCCTCCTTGTGCACAGAGGCCATGGGGGGAGAACGTTCCAGACTCCAGGTGATGATCTTGAGACCCAGCTTCTTCGCCAATTTGGCGTATTCGCTCGGAAAAATCTTGCCGTTCTCGCTGGCAACAAGATAGGGGAGGGGAGGGGCCACAATCTTGACGCCGTCGGCGTGATACCGAGTAAGGTTCTGGATGGCGCCGGGCATGCTGCCGGGTGCGTCGCCAGTCTCATCGAGGTACATGGCCTGCTTAGCAAATTCAGGCTCATGCTTGAGCCAGTAAATAACGTCATTGTAGAGGAAGCTCTGGGCCCAGACGCGAGAGGGTGGGATTCCGGCCTCCTTGAAGGTATCAATGAGCTGCTGCGCATACATCTCCTGAGTGTAGTTGCCCTCGAAGGGCATCTTGACTGAGGGAGTCTTGAGCTCGGGAGTGAACTGGAGACCCAATTGTTGCGTCAACACAATGTGCTCCTTGAGACTCATGACGGTGCCGCAGGTAGAATACAGGTCGGTCCGCCAAGCCGGTGTTCCGTGGAGGTACTCCTCGGGGGTCGTAGCGCTGGGATTGAAACCATCCATCTTAGCACAGAGCTTCTTGTACTCGGCGAGGGTGATATCCGAGGTGCAGCAATTAGCTTCGGCGGGCTTGCCATTGGCGGCTGGTTTGAATGGGGTGGTGCACTTGGCATTGAGCTCCGGAATGGCGACGATATTGGTCGTGGTGTGCAGATCACAATGACTGTGACGGCAGACCAGCTCACGGTCCTTGGTGAAAGCAACGTCACACTCGAGAACTCCAGCACCCATGCGTACGCCTGCCATGTTGGCCTCCTTGGAGTGCTCGGGGAATTGGAGGCAACTGCCACCACGGTGGGCAATAGAGAAGAATGAGGGCTTCATTTTCATCTCCTTGCAAGACTCCAGCTTTGTCTTGAGCGGACCATCGTCCAAATCGTCAACGAGGTAGTACGGCCTCGGGCCAAGCTCAATGTTCTTGACGGGCTTGATCCCGCCTCCAGGAGTGCAGGGGGTTGCTGAAACCTGGCCGACAGCGGCCAAGCCAGCAGCGAGGATGGAGGAGGTGAAGCGCATCTTGGTGATTGTCTTGCTGAGTTCAATTGGACGGTAGAGACGACGAGTCACCACGTTCAGCTCGGAGAGGAGCTGTAAAGTAGGCTGAGCAGCTGCTATCAGATCACGGGTTCAGAGCTGAGAGCAGCCCGGGGAGAGCTTTATAAGTAGGAATCGACCCCCAGTGCACCCAGACAGGATGATCCATATCACCAACCTTGTCGGAATGCATGTTCAACCAGCTCTAGGCCTCTACTCTTCGTACTTCGTACAGTATAGCGCAAGGAATGGATCCATGGGTCGGCAGCACACCCAGAACATCCTGCCCAGCCCGGCCATTCTCCTCCCTGTTGGACGTGCGTGGGACTATTATCCCCCACGTTGCCTACAGTGAGTGGCTGTGTTCCTGGAGAACACTTCATACCTATCACGACAGAGCGCGCCCGATGTTGCGCTGAGACATGCATCCCTCAGGCGATGTTACGTTGGCTTCCCGAGAAGGCTCGGTCCGATGATTCACAAGAATCCAATCCCTCTAACCTCGCATTGCATGCAAGCAACTTCATTCGGCTTCGCCATTGCTTCTTGCTCTGTTCCAATCGGTTCTAGCCCATATGCTGCACCATTCTGTAAAGATCAAGCCAGGCAGTTCAATCCATACGATGAATACGATTCTTCCCTATCTCGTGCTACATGGGGGGAGGACAGCCTGTGATTAGGGTTCAAGTGAGCACGTGTTAGCGCAGCTGAGACTCTGGGATGAGGAATATCGCGGAGATTTGGCAGCGTCTTGGGTTCAAAACATAAAGGCACAGAGCAGCGTGGCGCAATTGGGAGTTGTGATTCGCCCGTCTTTGGCATCGCGCTCCCCGGGGAGATGCAGAGGGGCGGCATTGGCAGGGGCACATCCTTCCATGATCACCGAATCGATACCGAGGCCCGCGTCTAGCATTGAGCCTTAATATGAAGGTTAATTCCTAGCTTGTCTGGGGTTGGTTCCTTGTTCTCGTCTAGATAATATCCGGATGTTCTTGGTTTCATTCCCCCCTGTCACTCACTCTCGACCACGTGGGATGAGCTGCCACGAGCGAACTATCATTCACCCGAAGGATTGCATTCGTCCGATTCGATCAAGCAATCACTGTCAAGGTATGCGCATCGTCGCAAATCCAGTTCCTGGGCATTCCGCTAGGACCTCGTATCACAACTCGTCCTTCCGCCAATTCAAAGCACGCAGACTGTCCATTGTGGCCTTCAGGTGTGCAAACCGCGGGGCATCTTCTCCCAAACCCCAGGCAAAGACCCCGCCCAGGTTGAGTTCGCCGACAATCCGGGATAATTTCGCTCGAATAACCTGAGGAGTGTCATACGTCCACCATCTCATCTCCTCAGCATCCCAGTAGCCATAACTTCCATCCTCATCATACTGGCCCTCGACCTGAGCTCGAAAAAAGGACTCGGCTAGCTCTGTGGGGACCTTGTCATGCCAGCTAAACGCAGCAGTCTTGCCCATATCTGCGCCAGTGGTGGGGTCTTCGAGCAACTGTGTTGGACACCCCAGAGGGTGCTTGACATCGCAGTCTTGCGTCATGAACCACTTTACATAATATCCTAATCCGAGGTTCAGCTTGTGTGTAGGTGCACCACGGTCCATGTATCGCTGAATAGCCTCCCGAGAACCGGTGACGCCGCTATGGTGCGTGACCTTGTTGTCGCGTCGATTCATCATGTCGTAAGTCATGATGCTAATGAAATCAACCTGCTCGACGATTCTCAGAACGGTTGAATATGTGAATGCCATTAGGTCACGTTCTAGGGCTGGAACTGCTACTGAGAGCAGTTTGTCGGGACCCAATACCGTGCGAAGCTCTTGGAGGAGCAAAACAAAAGCTTCAATCTCCCACTCGCGCTTCGAGTTCGGGATCAGCTTGTAGTCGTCACGATTCCCTCTGTACGTTATCAGTAACATCCTTCCATCTTGATAGTATGCCAGCAAGGGGTGGTCACCCCACTTACCCCGGGTACTCCCAATCGATGTCAACACCATCCGCTCCGGTCATATCGATCATGGCTTTAACTTGACTAGTCCATCTTTTTCTTGATATATCGTTGTGAGCCGCTTCTTCAAACCCCTTCGAGTCACCCCAACCTCCAATTGCAACCATGACCTTGGTGCCAGGTTGAAATTGCAATCGGGTTTTGTCAACGGTTGTGAAAAGAGGGAATTCATCCGGTGTTTGGTCCACATTGAATGTCTCTGAGCGCATAAATGCGAGGATCACATGTGTGATATTCTCAACCAGACCGACATCAGTAGGTACGACATCGTGCTGACTACTCGATAGGTCAGAGCAGGGTCAAACATAGCAGGGAATGGGATCAACTCACCCCGTGAGATACATGATGCAGCGAACAGCGTTGGACAGCGCAGATGCCGTGATAGTTGCAGCCATCATCAGCCAGATGGCGGCAAAGACATTCAACATCTGCATGATGGTAGTTGCGAGAACCAGAAGAAGCGTAAAGGCGAGTGAACATCCAGACTCCGTCTTGAAGCGTACCCTACACTGCAGCCCTGCGATTGGCCTGCAAGAGTGACAGCGTGATACAAGGCCTAAATGACCCCTATTTGGAATCCATAAACTTGTAAAAGAATTTAAAGCTGATTGAAGACTCGGCGATGATGAACGATTGATAAGAAGTCGATTGGTGCTGCCAATGCTGAATATATGGATTCCGAGGTCTGTCGTTGTAGAGGGATTGCTAGCAGCGGTGCGAAATTTGTGCAGAGAACCTGTCACAATTCCTTTCATCCCAGATTCTAACTTTTCCTGTGGATGTTCTGGTATTTGTTGTCTGAGAACTGAATGAATGCAGGATGTCTTTGTGAACAGCATGTTGCTATGGAAGTAGTAATGACTGCTACCGCACAGTGTTAATACAGTGCATATGCACAATTGGCACCGTATCTTAGACTGACGAAGCTGTACTGTTTTTTGTGAGCTCTGAAAATCGTCGTTAGTGACTGAACAAAGAATATCCAAAGAAGTGAATGTAGCTTTGCCAACAAGCACACATCATTATGAGAACTTCTCCAACACATTGATCCAGCCCTGCTTTACGACTGCAGCTCCTACTATCTTCTAAATCACAGCCATCACCATCCGAGTACCTTTCATCGCACCTCGCAGGCTATCTTATCTAGCCCACCATGTTCGAGAATCTCTGCACGCTCCCGCTCCCTGCAGATGTTTTTACAACAGCCTTGCATCCCACGGAGCCATTGCTTACCGTCGGCCTTTCCAATGGAATTGTCGAGACGTTCCGACTGCCGTCTAGTAACTCTTCGGACGACAGCGCAGACGGGGACACCAGTGTGCTGAGTGATGGAAAATCGACCGTCGACACGCTCTGGCGAACAAGGAGACACAAAGGGAGCTGTCGCTGCTTGGGCTACTCCCACGATGGACAGAGTATGTTGAGCCAGGGCAGACATTAGCCACGCATTTAAATCCCCGCGACAACGTGATATGATGCTGACAGAACACTTTCATAGCCCAGTACTCTGCGGGTACGGACGCCTTGGTCAAGTACTACGATTCCTCCTCGGGTCGAGTAATCTCGAAGTTCGCGATCCCAACTACAACATCCAGGCCCGATGCGCCGACCCTGCTGCACGTGCTTAACCCCACGAGCCTACTCTTGGCAACCGACTCTGGCGCCTTGCATATCATTGACTTGCGCGACGGCATGCCGGGCAAGAAGCCTGCACAGACACACTACCCCCACTCTGACTACGTCTCGTCTATCACGCCTTTGCCACCATCGGAAGAGAGCACGAGCGGATTCCCCAAGCAATGGGTCAGCACGGGAGGGACGACGTTGGCCGTCACTGATGTGCGACGCGGTGTGTTGGTACGCAGTGAAGACCAGGAGGACGAGCTTTTGAGCGCTTGCTTTGTCCCTGGTTTAGGCCCAAAGAAGAACCGCAACAACGGCGTTGTGGTTGTCGGTTCCGGATCCGGTGTATTAACCATGTGGGACAAAGGCGCCTGGGACGACCAACAGGAGCGCATCATTGTGGATTCAGCAAAGTCGGGCGGTGAGAGCATTGACGCGGTGGTTGTGGTGCCCAGGGAAATGGGCTTGGGCAAGAAGGTGGTTTGTGGTGTTGGCGACGGCAGCCTCAGAATC
This sequence comes from Mycogone perniciosa, assembly GCA_025331125.1. Classification (NCBI taxonomy): domain Eukaryota; kingdom Fungi; phylum Ascomycota; class Sordariomycetes; order Hypocreales; family Hypocreaceae; genus Mycogone; species Mycogone perniciosa. The sequence goes on from JAOALB010000141.1 coordinate 85,473, forward strand.
GTGGACCTGATGCGACGAGAAGTGGATGGGTCCGCTAATCTACGGCACGATGACATGGAAGGCGTGGTTTCGCTGGGCTTTGACTCGGAAAACCGACTTATTAGTGCCGGCGGCCGAACTGTCAAGGTGTGGGAGGAATTGTCTAAACTTCAACGTAGTGACAACAAGGAAGACGACGATGACGATGATGACTCGGAGGATGAGGGGAAAGGCAATGGACAGAAAGGCAGGCGAGGAGCTGAGAGTGATAGTGATGATGACGACAGTGATGACGGAGTGGAAGAGATGAAACAGCGCGCCAAGAGACGAAAGGAGGCGCAGAGCAACAAGCTGGGACCGATGGGTGCACACGGCATTTTGGGATTCGATGGAATGGATTGAGTTGAGGGATGGCCTCAACTCAGCCATCACGATTAGAGATGCGATTTAGGCTTGCAACTACTGGCACTCGCAAGGGAATGAGTGTCAAATCTGTAATTTGTGGCCAGGGACTCTGGCTAGGTTCAATAACCAAGCAATACTGAGACGAGATCCATCACAGTGATGGCTGAACTAGCTAAAGATGGATTTCGCGGGCTTATTCTCTGATGTGCCTTCACACCATCAACTCATAACAGAACGCAACTGTCCCCTCTGGTGCCTCGGGTCATCTCCGTCTCGTCCGGCTTTCTGACCTGGCATGGTACTCGTGCCAAAAACACCGACCCGGGAACCTGTGCATTGAGTTGGTTACCCCTGAGCGCCAATCCGCTGCAACTAAATCCAGATACGTTTGAAGTCGAAAGGCGAGAATCATCCAGCAAAAAAAAGCTTCCAGTCCTTCCAATAGGTAGTCTCGTCCGTTCATGCCGCATCGTGGAGAGTGACCAATCTTGGCTTAATACTTCATAGACGACAAGCGCATGTCCTAGACCCCTGGGAGATGGATATAACTCCATTGATCCGTGCTTCTTTTGACCGACCGACAAGACGTTGAGCTCATAGAATGGGGCACGACACCGGCTCCAGACGGCGCCGAGAAGCGCATGGGATGACTTATAGTGAGCTCTTCATCGTAGATGATGACTGTCGGCAAACTCGCTCTCCCTTTTGTAAACATATTGCGCTCTTCCTTGCAAGTGTGCGAATCGTCTGAGCCACTATGCGTTGTCGGTACGCAGATGTGAGGAATCCCCTTCCGTACACTTATGCCCTTCGCTAGCCTAACAGCAGAGGCGCCTCCGACACTGATGACGGCGTCGCGGCCAGATATACTTGACAGGCTTGGATATTCGTCCGAGTATAGTATTCGTGAATCAGGGTTCGGCAATAAGGCCTGTATGCGTCGAGCGAGAGAGATTCGCGATGGACTCGAGACAATGAGTGGAGATGATAGACACAGGCGACCCAGTTCGGTGGGTAGACGGGAGACGGCCCCGTAGCCAAGGACAACTCGAGGAGATTCGCGCTTCGCACTGACAGGTGAAGTAGTGTGGCGAAGACGACGACAAGAGCGAGAACGAGAAATAGGAGATAAACGGGATCTGGATGAGGTTGTAGAGGAACTAGACGAAGGAGTGCTCATGATGTATATCCTCCAAGCCGGTATGGCTCCGTTGCGAAACAACGGCGACTGCACGGATGTGTATGAAGGGAAATACGAGTATGTATGTATGTGTCAAAGAGACCGACATGCACTTTTTCTTCAGGTCTTCTTGAAACAACTAGTATCGAGATTTTAAATTCCGCATGTTTGGAAAGAAGAAAGCATCTGAAAAGCCACTCAGAGGGTCGCTTATGGGTAAAATGAGAGAATGTGGCGTTGTGGACCCTCCCGGCCCGGACACTGGCGGACTAGGGGTGTGGGGCCGTGATAAAACTCCGGAGGAGACGGTCCGTATTGGTCCAGAGAGAGTGATGATTGGCGGGAGACGTCCGGTTGGGCTTGTGAAGAATGCAAACCAGTGATTCTTGGCAGATAGGTACTCCGTAGTCTCTAGGAAATGGCGTGGATTTGATGGGCTTTTTAAATAGTATGTCGTCGAGAGGATAAAACATGTGAGATTTGTGGCTGAGACATGATGCCGCTGAGTGCATGGTAGTATCTGAGTGCCGGCTGCATCCATGCCGCGAGGACGTGTGTGAGTACGGACCGTAGCAGGTAAACCCCCTTTCATTAAGGGCTCTTTTAACACTGTATAATAAGTCGGCATTCTCCTGTTTCATGAGGAGATGAAAGTGCTCACTCATATACCTGAAGTATCGACCATCTGCACAGCTCTTCTTGTTGATGATGTATTACGAGTCAAGGTGTAACACTGTCAGTTGCGCCTTGTTTTACTCTACACAAACCACCGCATGGAAGAGCCGAAAGCCGATTAGTCCCACGTTTCAATACCTATGGTGTCGACTCTCGCAGATTCTACGACAGCATCACGCTTCCCACTAGCCTAAGCGACACAACCCGTCTTCACGATGGTGTCCCGTGGCGTGCTGCTGTCAGTCAATCAGAGTTGAGCAATGCCGCCTCTTGGGTTTACCAAGTGCATGGCTCTAGTGTTTCGAGTCAGCTTGCGACGCATCCTTTGCGCCATCTTCCCACCAGGCTGGTAAACGTTTCTTTGTTGGAAGCAACCGCTCGCATTAATGCAAATACCGAGGAGATCTACATGAGACACGAGAGGCCGTGGTTTATTCCACAAAACGCATGGTACTGCCTGTACAGGCAGGGCTACATGAGCGAGTACCTTGTCATTTATTTCACACAAAGAATAGTGTACTTCGTACGCTTACGAAGGAAAAATAGTCGCCATATCCGCACATTCCGCTCACTTTGCAGGCTGACACCAACTTCCCATCCCACTTGCCTACAACACGGAATGACGAAAATCTGGGGAAAGCCTATCGCTTTTTCGGAGCTCGCCGTACCCATCGGCCGGCTCCATGCTCGAAAGCTTCTATACGAGCCGTCAAATGGCATAGTTTCCATAGGGCAGTGTTGCCAAATGCTGTAGATAAAGCTCCGTCTCACCGCCAAGAACTGTTATCGCAAGGAACGGATATCAGGCTAACCAGGATTGCGGGCGCGGGATAGGCTGCTGTCTCACCCCACAACAAGCCATGCTTATTCTGGGGGTTCCGCCAGGTCCCGATATGCATACGAGTATTGATTCGTTCATCCTTGTCTGCATGCTGATACTCGTAAAAACGAATACTGAGTACTACTACTAGGATTGAGTGTAAAAGATGACTGATAGTAGTTCCTTAGGAACAAGAGCCGATTCTACTTCATAGTTCTTATTAATTTTACCATCAACACCGACTCTATACTGCTCTGTGCTAGGTAGCAATACAATTACTACTGGGCCGGAGTCGGCGGATGTCTCGAGCATTTCTGTGAGACCTGCAAAGACCCGGCTGGGGCTTTCAACTACCTTATGCTGCAAACTGATAGAATGAAAAAGGTCTCGATACGAATAAGCCACAACCTCACTTACTCGACCATATTCTGAATCGATAGTGTCTTCAATTGTTGAATATGTGTCGGCCAGACCCGATGGCTAGTGATAAGATCAAGATAAGGAACAATCGGACGCGCATCTTCACCCGCTGTCGGAACCAACATCGGCCAAACTAGAGCTTATCGCATCACAGCTGGCAAGGATATGTTGTTTTCCATTAACAATCAACACTGATAAGAGACATAATTCCCTCCTTCAGTTAAAAACTCTTCAACATACACAGCATTTCCTTTTATTTTCAACATACCCTGTCGTCTGTCTCACATTAATCTGGTGTATGTAAGCAGAGTTTTCTATGACAGCATAGACCCAGGCAGGCTTCAGCAGGTTTGCCGCCAACAACCGCCAGGATTCAGCAGGTTCACCTGATCATAACCGCCAATCCTCTCCTCTGCTCAATACACTGCTTTCTCCGTATTATCGTCTCGTCTCATCATCAGGCAATGGAAGAGGGTCACGGACCGGCGACCATCACGCCGGAGACGGCGCCCCGGAAATCCTTCGGAGGTCGTCTCCGCTCCGTCCGCCGGGCCTTCACCACCCGTGATGGCCTCCTCGGCCAATATGACTATGGAACGCTCTTCCGCCCCAATCTGCCCTTCATGTCCAAGGAGGCGCGTCGGAGCCCGTTTTTTGGCCTCAATGATAGAATGCCTGTTGTGTTGGCCCTGCTCTTGGGTCTGCAGCATTCGCTCGCTATGCTAGCTGGTATCATCACGCCCCCCATTATCCTGGCCGGGCCTGGAGGTGCAAATTTGCTGCCTGAGCAACAACAATATCTGGTTTCTACAGCCTTGATTGTTTCGGGTATTCTGTCGAGCATTCAGATTACAAGGTTCCATGTATACAAAACACCGTAAGCCTTCTGTCCTTATCCCTTCAAGCATAGACCATACGTATATAGTTTTGTCTAGAAACCCCTGTCCATGATGAGACCAAATGAAACTGACCCTATCAACAGTTACTATCTTGGCACTGGTCTGATATCTGTCGTTGGCACCTCCTTCACCGTCATCCCCGTTGCTCAAGGTGCCTTCACACAGATGTATGCCAATGGCTTCTGTCCCTCTGACCCCAGTGGCAACCCTCTGCCCTGTCCTCGCGGCTACGGTGCTCTCCTTGGAACCAGTGCTGTTTGTGCATTGTCCGAAATCCTCCTGGCCCTCATCCCGCCCCGGATCCTGCTCCGCATGTTGCCCCCAATCGTCACGGGGCCTACTGTGATGCTCATCGGTATCAACCTCATTGCGCCCGGCTTCAAGGACTGGATGGGCGGCAGCGGACCGTGTTCAGCCCCCCCTGCAGGTAATGCCTTCTTCGCCGTGTGCCCGAATGCTGCTGCGCCGCACGCACTCCCCTGGGGTTCGCCTGAGTTTCTTGGCTTGGGCTTTTCGGTCTTCGTGACTATCATTCTATGCGAACGCTTCGGTTCTCCCATTATGAAATCCACCTCTGTTGTCATCGGCCTGCTAACCGGATGCATCATCGGCGCCGCTTGTGGCTACTTCGACCGCTCCGGTGTTGATGCCGCACCCGTGGCCTCCTTTATCTGGGTTCACACATTCCCTCTCTCCGTCTACGGCCCCTTGATCCTCCCTATGATAGCTGTCTTCATCGTCTGCGCCACAGAGTCGATTGGAGATATCACAGCCACCTGCGACGTCTCTCTCCTGGAAGTCGACGGCATTATCTACGAGTCACGCATCCAGGGCGGCGTCCTAGCCGATGGCTTGAACGGCTGTCTTGCTGCCCTCATGACCATAACGCCCATGAGCACCTTCGCACAAAACAACGGTGTCATTGCCCTAACCCGCTGCGCGAACCGCAAAGCCGGCTACGCATGCTGTTTCTTCCTCATCATTATGGGCGTCTTCGCAAAATTCGCCGCCGCTCTCGTTGCCATTCCCTCCGCAGTGCTCGGCGGCATGACTACCTTTCTCTTCTGCTCAGTTGCCGTCTCTGGCATAGCCATTATTGCCCGTGGTGTTCCCTTCACGCGTCGCAATCGTTTCATTCTCACTGCGGGTTTGGCTCTCGGCTATGGTGCTACCTTGGTGCCTACTTACTTCAACCACATCTTTACCTACTCTGGCGATAACAAGTCTTTGAGGGGCTTCCTTGACGCCATTGTGCTCATTATGGAGACTGGCTTTGCCGTCACGGCTGCGGTTTGTATGATCCTCAATTTGATGCTTTCAGAGGAGATAGAGGATGACATTGATGCCACTAATCCTGCTTTGCGTACACCACCGCCATCGAAATATGAACAGAACAATGAGAGTGATGAGAATCGAGCTGTAGTTGAAGGTAGTTTAGAGCGCAGCACAAAAGGAGAAAAGCAAGTATGAAGAGTATTTGTGGGCGAGTAAGGATAATGAGGACAGCAGGCAGGCAGGCTACTCATGATATTTGAAAACACACCAGACATTGTCTACTTACCTAGCCATCATCTCGCTCACTGCACTCAGCTTTCATCTGTGATTCGTAAAACCCACCCTGGGATGGCGTCACGACCTACGAGAGTGGCATTGACACGTCCCATTGCCTCCAATCACCAAGATCCGGACTCCATAAAGGCAAACATACAACGCTGCCTTCCGGCTCCTTTTTCATTTTTGGATTGTAACCAACAGCAGGAGCCAATACTCTCTACATAAAACACACCACACAATTCCCGCATGCCAGCGGGAAGTGCTGCCAAAGCGGAGGATAATAGCCCGCCGCCCCCCCGAAACCCACTCTTTGTCGTCGTTTCCAACAAGGAGAAACTCTCTTTGAATGACCCAGGCATTAAAAAAAATACTAAAAATAATTTATGGTTTCGTAAACTCCTTGGCTTTGCGAGCCAATACTCGCACATTATCGACTAGTCCCTCTACCAGCTCTTGGTACCTGTGCGGTGCGCCACTCATTGCCCTTTGGCCTTGTTCGATAAGTATGTTGGGCGAAAGTTCGATTTCGAGCTCGTGTTCCTTCTCGATGCGCTGGGAATTCTGTGACTGGCAGTTAGCATAAAGTAATTCAAGACGAGATTCGGGGGTGCGTCCTTACCCCTGGCCCACTGACAGCGTGTGTGACTTGCGTGAGATCAATCTGGTAATGTCCCTGGGTGTAGCTCAGTCGATCCTTGTTACGATCTGGCTGCCTGTCTCCCTGATTTGGTGCCCACTGTTCTAATTCCTCGACCGCGCCATCCCAGTTCATTTCGAGGTTGATGCTGATACGACAGTCCATCATGCACAAAGGCATGTGCAGGTCAATGTCTGCCACACGTGCCTTGACGATTTTGTTGAGTACCGCTTTGGTCTTTTGGTCGTATGTCACCCTCACTCGGACATTTCTGCTGCGAGAACCGAGACGCGCTCGCATGCACCCGGGGAGGTGGGCTTGAAGCTCTGGTGGCAACTCGAAAAAGCGGTCGATCTCGCGTCGGTGCTTGTAGTGAACCTGGACTCGACTGGGTTCATTGGGATTCCGCGGGTCAGTCTGGATGACGATATGGTTTAAGAAGTCATTGTACGCCTTGTGATGTGCCTAAATTTGGTTAGATATAGGCTCGTTGCACGTCGACTTTGTTTGGTCTTACCTCAGTCATGCTGCTTTTGAACGCAACGCGACCATTGTCTTGAAGAATGCATTCCGACTCAATGTATCGGTCAACCCTATGATTGGTGTCCTTGTCGATGAGTGTGCCAAGCTTGGCCTCAATTTCGAATTGGATCCCTCGACTGACAATCTCTTGCATGTCCGGATTGTTGATAACATGGATGAAGAGGAAATCAGCTACAGTTTTTGACAGCTCTTCAAAAGGCTTCACGCCCGTTATGCTAGCTTCCCACGGGCCTAATATGTCTTGAGGACCGGGCTCTGGCGGGGGCGGCGCCTGGCTGATACTCGAGCGTCGTGGCCGCGTTGCTTCGGGAGAGGTCTGGCGGCTCGCGTGCTCTGTCTTGGCTGTACTTTCGTGTTTGCCATTAACAGGAGCGTGTATGTGCGAATGAGCTCTCTTCTGGAGAACGAAGTTGGCGTGACCTGGCAGTTTCTTTCCCAGAATGTGGGCACTCTGGGCCCATATGGGAGGTTGGGCACGAACGGTCCGCTTCTTCCTCGCAGCAGGGGATGCTGACTTTTTGATTCGGTCGGCGTACCCGCCATTTACCTCTCCTGGTGGTGGTTTTGTTTCCTTGTGCTCCAATTCCCTAGGACTCATGCTGCGATCCCCCAACTTGCGCTTGGCTGGTGTTATTATCGCTCGGTCGGAATCGATGGCCATGCTCTGAATACTGAGGGACGTTTTCGGTTCGGTGTCGGCCGGAGCCGAAGCTCTGTCAGAGTTGCTAGGAATTGATCCAAGCCTAGTCTTGGGACTAACGGAAAGGCTCTGCTCTCGCTCGTGTTGGGATTGCGGGCGTTGAGTATCTGACCCAGGCGACTCGTAAGCTGAATGGGAGTTTGAAAGGCGTTGCGCAGGCGGTGGAGGAGGTGCAGGTTTTGGCGAGGGCTGTGTGTGCACGCTTCCTGTAGGTGTCATTCGCTGTTGATATGGGCTCGGCGGTTGAGCAAAACTTCCAGGTGCAGAAGTCTGCCTTTGTGCAGCAGTAGGCTGGGGAGGACCTAAGGGGGTGGGCGGCTGCGAAGGGTGGCGGATGTATTCGGCGGGTGGAGGCTGCGGTGCAAGGACTGGGCTGCCCTGTGCGTATGAGGGTCCATATTGATGCTGACTATGTGTCGAAGTTGGTGTCGGTGTGGAATGAGTCGACTGGGAGCGTTGATGAAGGTACGGATGAGATGGACCGACAGGCGTGCCAACGGGCGATGCTTGTGGGACGGGATGTTGTTGCACGTATGGAGCAGCAGAAGCATGTGCGGCTGGTGCTGCCACACCCGGACCCTGCGAGTAGCTATCACGTCTTTGTTGCTGATAATGCGTAGGCGGGTATTGGTGTCGCTGGACCGGGCTCGCCATTTCTTGGCTGGGCTGCGATGGAGGAAATGGATATCCTGTACTGCTGCCGGGGGTTGTAGCTGATGTGGGAGTTGCTCTATACGGAGACGCGATGGGAGCTGAGTTGGTTCTGGAGCTACTGGGAGAACGGACATCGTGATACGAGCTTGGGGGTTGAAGCGGAGGCGGCGCAGGGCGCGCTGGATAGCGGCCTTGAGCTTGATATGGCGATGGCTGAGGAGGATAGGCAGTGGGTGCATGATGTTGCGGAGGATGTGGATAGTCCTGGGCCATGGGCTTGTTCGGTGACGGCTGATGGGGCTGATGGGCGTAGTCGCGATATCCATACTGAGCCGGACTCTGACTCTGGCTGGGGCGAGGCTGCTGCTGAGGGGTCGGCGGCGGCTTTGGCGGCGCGCGGTCGCCATTGTCGGATGTGTTGAGAACAGAACGGAGATCCATGGCTGCGGGGAGAGGAGGAGGAGTCTTCGTCTTCGTCTTCGTCTTCTTCGTGCAGCGATGAGCGCGCGGCGCGAGACGATGGCTTAGGTCTGGACTCAATTGCCCGGCAATAATAGCTGTACCTCCATGCGCCTTGGCACGCGACGGCGGTGGTTCGATGGGATTTCAGAGGGCTTTCGAGCGCGCGAAGGATGCGATGGTGATTGAGTCGCAAACGGTCATCCTCAAGTTGTCATGGACGAGGCTCAGGTGGCGGAGTCGCGACTGTTCGGCGGGGAACGACTGACAGCACGCGCAGAAGCCAGCTGGCCAGTCAAATATGCGGGAGGCCTGGCTGATCGATAGGCTGGAGTCGAGATGCGCGTCCTGTCGATCGTATGTGGACGGCTTTGGACGACAGCGTTGGGAGTTGATTGCGAAGGCCTGATGTTGTTCAGGCAGGGATGAATGCGCCAGGACACTTTTTCCCCCCCTTCTGTGAAGGACTGGGCTGTCTTAGCACATCGGTCGATGGGAGAGAGCCAACCTAACAGGTGATTTATATGTAGACCTGAGGTAGTATCAATGATCGAGCACTACTCCACAACAGAGGGTGGAAAATGTAGCTACATCCATATCTTCCTCATCGTCAAGCCGAATTATATTTTTTTTCCACCTTTCGTTGAGTTTGGATTCACATACTATTACAACTAGGTACTACCTAGCTCAGCTAGACGTCTGTCGATACCTACCTCTAGCAGTAAGGTAGGGAGAAATAAGGCAGAGGAGGAGGTACAAGTTCACGCCAACAACGTGCATGTATTGCGCCATTGTGATGGTATATAGATAGCTGTTAGACCGCCATGCTCTCATTCAAAGCAACCCGATGTATTTGCCCTGCCGTTCTTTCGGCTTCCCCTCGACTTCCATCCTTCCAATATAGCCAGCTGGTATTCCCATCAGCTCTTCAACGTCATCTTTTGTGACTCCCATTCATGTTGTGCTGTGGGCTTCGCACTAGGTGACTTCTCCGCTAATCTTCATGAGGCATAGAGTGCCATCAAATGGGACCGAAGTCTCCATATCACGTGAACACTCCCCTAAGCCCGTATTACATAATCACCGGCATATGTAAGCCGACTTGGAGCTCTTGGGTAGGTCCGTGCATCTGGAAGGGCAGGCAGAGCTGTGCCTGACGTGGATGGTCGTGCCTGTTCGTCCTGGCGCAAAACATCACATCATCACTCAGTTTCCTCCGCGAAACAACACCATCATCGCCTCGTATTTTCCCTCAGTTCCGGAGGGCTTCTCGTTGGAAACCCTGTAGAAGCTGATCTCCAACTCTCCTCCTATTTTTCACCTTCAGCCCGCTCGTCTGGCCGAACGCATCAACGCCACCGTCCCTCCATCTGCTTCGTTCCCAAGCGCCTCAACATGCCTGGCTTGGTATCGGCTACAGGCGTGCTGGCCTTCCTCGCCGATGAGGAGCCTGAGCTCAAGGTCTTTGCCTTGCAGACACTCAACGACGACATTGACACAGTCTGGACCGAGGTGGCTGCCGCCTTGAACCAGATGTACGCTCCGCGCGCTTCCTTTGATGCCAATGTGCCCCAGCTAACAGTGTGCTATTTATTAGTGAGGCTCTCTACGAAGATGAGTCTTTTCCGGAGCGACAACTCGCTGCCCTTGTGCTTTCCAAGGTTTATTACCATCTGCAGGCCTACAATGACAGCATGGTCTTCGCCCTCGCTGCCGGCGACCTGTTCAAACTCGATGCCCCCAGCGAGTTCGAGGAGACAATCATTTCCAAGTGCGTGGACCAGTATATCGCCGTTACGGCTGCCAAACATTCCACTCCCAAGACTGCCAAGACGTCCGACTTGCCAGGGTTGTCCACCACCTTTTCCAGCGTCACCGATGGTGCTTTGATGTCACCCACGACACCTTTCTCTCATACGACCCTCCCTTCCAAGTCTCTGCTTTCCCGGGCTTCTATGGACAACACCATACTGGATGCCACCTTTCAGCCAATCGCCAAGGAGGGGCGCTCAGGATCAATCGCCCAATTCACCAACAAAGCCACCGAGGCATCCTTACAGAGGGTCATTGATCGTCTCTTCGAGAGCTGCCTGAAGCAGGGCAGATACAGACAGGTGGTTGGTATTGCCGTGGAGGCCAAGAACCTTGATGTCTTGAGACGCGTTATCAAGCGCGCAAGCGAGGACGAAAAGCGCTCCAAGACAAAGACCCAGGAGGGACAGCAGGGTCCTGCCGAGGAGCTTATGGAATACACGTTGGGTATCTGCATGGATATTGTCCAAGAAAGGGCATTCCGCACCGAGATTCTGCGTCTGATTCTTGATCTTCTAAACGAAATTCCTAACCCGGATTACTTTGCGATAGCCAGATGTGTGGTCTATCTCAACGCGGACGATGAAGCCTCTCAGATGCTACAGACGCTTGTCGACAAAGGCGATCGCACGTCGGTTGCCATCGCATACCAAATCGCATTTGATCTGTACGACAATGGCACTCAGGAGTTTCTGGGCAAGGTTCTCACCTCCTTACCGTCAAGCCTACCGCATCTCAAGGAGATCACCGAGGACGCAGATAAGTCGGCCGAAATTCAGCCGCTGTTGCAGGAACAGCTGGATATGCTCAAGGACATCGTGTTAGAAGGAGCTGACAAGGTGTACGACAACATCCGATACATTCTTGACGGCACCAAGACCATTCACCTGAACCTTGAGTTCCTCTACCGCAACAACCACACCGATTTGAGCATCTTAAACAAAGTCCGTGATAGCTTGGAGGGCCGCAACTCCATTTTCCACACTGCCGTTACGTTCTGCAATGCCTTCATGAACCAAGGCACAACAAATGACAAGTTTTTCCGAGACAATCTAGAATGGCTCGGTAAGGCTGTTAACTGGTCCAAGTTCACTGCCACTGCCGCTCTGGGAGTCATCCACCGCGGAAACCTGACCCAATCGCGAAAGCTTCTCGAACCCTATCTCCCCAAGCCAGGTACCGTTAGCAACGGATCCCCTTTTAGCCAGGGCGGTGCTTTGTATGCGTATGGTCTCATCCATGCCAACCATGGAGATGGTGCTGTCGAGTATTTGAAGGCACAGGCCATTATGGCCACCGATGAAGTCGTTCAGCATGGCTGTGCCCTCGGTCTGGGTATTGCTGGCATGGGTACTGGCGATAATGAAATTCTAGACAGACTCAAGGACATGCTGTTCCAGGACTCTGCCATCAATGGCGAGGCTGCCGGACTGGCCATGGGACTTGTCATGCTCGGAACTGGCGACATTAAGCTCCTTGAGCAGATGATTACATACGCCCACGAGACAACACACGAGAAGATTGTGCGCGGTGTTGCTATCGGAATGGCTCTCATCATGTATGGTCGCCAGGAAGGTGCCGATGTTTTGATTGAGGGTCTCCTCAACGACCCTGATCCGACCCTACGATATGGTGGTATCATGACTATTGCCCTTGCCTACTGTGGTACTGGAAGCAATAAGGCTATCCGGAAACTCCTTCATACCGCAGTCAGCGATGTCAATGACGATGTTCGCCGAATCGCCGTTATGAGTCTTGGTTTCATTCTCTTCCGCAAGCCCCGCAGTGTGCCTCGAATGGTTGAACTGCTCTCCGAGTCATACAACCCTCACGTTCGGTACGGTTCTGCCATGGCTTTGGGTATCTCTTGCGCCGGTACCGGACTCGACGAGGCCATCGATCTTCTAGGGCCCATGATGAAGGACCCTACTGACTTTGTTCGACAGGGCGCGCTCATCGCGTTGTCCATGATCATGGTTCAGCAAAACGAGGTCATGAACCCCAAAGTGGCTTCCATCCGCAAGACCCTGAAGAAGGTAGTTGGCGATCGACATGAGGATGCCATGACCAAGTTCGGTGCTGCCCTTGCACTTGGCATCATTGATGCTGGCGGTCGAAACTGCACTATTGGACTGCAAACTCAAACGGGTAATCTTAACATGGCTGGCATTGTTGGTATGGCCGTGTTCACCCAGTACTGGTACTGGTTCCCATTCACTCACTTCCTGTCTCTGAGCTTCTCGCCTACATCCATCATTGGTCTGGACCACGACCTAGAGATACCTGATTTCAAGTTCCACTGCGCCACGCGCCAGAGCTTGTTCGACTACCCACCCGAGCAGGAGGTCAAGACTGAGGAGGGCCCTGCCTTGATTGCCACGGCTATTCTGTCAACGACTGCCCAGGCTAAGAGGAGAGCGCAAAAGAAGGAGCGAGCTCAGCGCCGTGAGAGCATGGACATTGACGCCGCCCCGGTAAAGAGTGGCGACAAGATGGAGGTTGATGAGGAGAAGTCCAAAGATGAGCCCAAGGATAAGAAGGTGGGAGACGACAAGGACGCAGCGGGATCTCCCGACGCAAAGAAGAAGCCTGAGAAGGAAAAGGTCGGCTATGAAGTTGAGAACATGAGCAGAGTTCTTCCTGGTCAGCTGAAATATGTCAGCTTCCCAGCCGGTCGATACAAGCCCGTCAAGAAGGTAAAGTTGACATTTTGTGCTGTTGTGTTGAGATGTATAAAGACTAACATCCTTTTAGCCGACCGGTGGCCCTCTGCTTCTGGATGATACTCAATCCGAAGAGCCCAAGTCCCTTTTGGAGGAGAAGCTGCAGAAGGTCACTACCGAGCGTGCGCCTGTTACTGGACAGCAGAACACTCGAGGCGGCCGCGCCGGATCTGGAAGGTCTCTGCTTGAGGGTCTCATGGAGACCACCCGTCCAACCACGGGTAACCCTGTAATGGATCAGTTGTTGCGTAGCCATGGTCGCTCTGCTTTTGGTTTGGTAGATCCCCAGACCCCTGGCGGCAACCATGCAAGTGGAGAAATCAGCTCAGGAGCCGCGGCTGCTGCTGGCGTGCTCACCGCAGTGGATGAGGATGGAGAGGGTGATGAGGAGGCTGTATTGCCCAACCGGTTTGAGTACTTCACCGACGGGGAGGATGAGGAGTAAAGAGCCTATTACACATGGGTGGGAACAAATGTCCGGCGTTTGGACGTGGGGATGCAATCAGGAAGGCTTCTTAGAGAGCAACCCGCCTTTTGCGGAAGAATCTAATCACTTACATACAGATGATCCTGCGGAGCTCCGTTGAGTTAATGCTTCATTTGTACCAGTATTTCAATTAGAACGGGGCGAGTCTGGGAATGATTGGATGTGAAGGTGAAAGGAGCGGATGCTGGGTTAGAGAGCTGTGCGATGTTGAAGTGCACATGTTGTACACTACCTACCAAACAAAGAATCCAACTGTGACTTGTTTTGTAAACTTGTTACGTTGCTGTCACTTCTCCCATGTTGATGTTCCTCTCGAATCGGTGTTCTGAGAAGGTGCCTTTGAAAACAACCTTGCAAAAAATCATCACATCTAGCTCTGCTGTGGAAGAAAATAGGAAATGGTAATAAATAGAGAGTCTCGTCATTAATGTTGGATTTTGTATAAAGTATTTAATAGTGGAAAATCCTCCCACCCATAAAGAGACGCCAGGACCAGGGGTCACGGGCTACCGTACGCTATGCCTAACTTGCCTTTCCAATGGTCAACAACAATAAAGAAAAGGTATCATCCCCTTGCCTCAGGGTTGTCTCTTCTCCTCTTGGGGTTTCGTATTTATTGCACTGGGTGAGCAATCGGTGCATACTTGGACACGGTGCCATGCCGTAGCTAAATTACCGCGGAAATTCCATGTGGCGGCATGGCTCTCGGGTTGGGTATTATAAGAATCATCCGTTGCCTTGACCACCAGTGTTGTGCATCGCCTATTTCGTTGGTTGCTGTTCGTGTTCGCGACCTCACCCCGTCGTATGACCTTGTCGTCATTATCCTTAGCACTGCCTTTGTTCTCTAGCTCTCGGAATGCGTCCAGGCGTAAGGCACCGTTGAATTTCCATCTTTTCCAGGCCCAGGAACCGTTTCCGTAGCATGGTGATGGGGATCCATTCTTGGAGACGCAATCTGGGAGGAGGTATGCTTGTGTCCAGTTCTTCCCATCATCAAGGGAGACATCAACACGAATGATGGAGCGTCCGCCGCCAGAGAAGGCGTATCCGCTGAGAGATACCTCCCGTATTGGTGATTCCTCGCTTTTCGTGTTTGACTTGGGCGTCCATTCTGCCAGTTTGATGCCAGTTATAGCGCTTTGTACGGGGAGCTCCTGAATGGCCGGAGCAGCGTCCCAATCGACTTTCGTTTCATTAGGCCCAAAGCACTTGTAGTCTCGCCGTTGCCATTGCGTTGTGCTTTCTTCTTCGCTCAAGGTGATTTGATTGAGCCACTTGACCGACCGAGCAGCAACGTGTCCAGGGACGATCGAACGCAAGGGGTAGCCGTGATCTCTTGGCAAAGGCTTTCCATTCATCCCGTATGCTAACAAGACATCGCCTTGAGGATCAACAGCCTTTTTGATAGGTATTGAAGCACCGTAAGCTTCCATGCCGGAGAACTGCACATGCTGTGCCTCGCTAGTGCCATTGAAGACGGTCATGAGGTCGAAACCAGCATCTGCAAGGACATCTGAGAGCAGAACACCCTCCCAAGAGGCATTGGATATGGCGCCAGTGGACCATTGAAGGCCGTTGGTAGCTCGGCCAGAGCCCTTGGTCATGTCACCTCGGCGATTCCCAGAACACTGCAGAACCGCAGTAATCTTTTTCATTGGAAATTTGGTCTTGAGATCACGAAGCGTGTACTCTTTTGTTGTGCCGTCATGGAGCTCAATAGTCAGGACATGGGCATCTGCTTCCTGCTCCGTGAGTTTGGGAACCCACATGTGGTTACGGACGTAGAAGAGCTCGTTGGGTGTGAGGAATTGAGAACTCATTGCTTCTCCGGGCGTCTCAGCATTTCGAGGTTTGAGAGTCCGGGTGATGAGGTCTGGGTGTCGCTCTGGGTCATCAGAGAAGGGGTCCTCGATCTGTTCCTGGGCAGACAGCCCGTTTACAAGATCCGCCTGGTGTACATAGCCGATGAGGTACTGTTGGAGAATATCGTATACGTATTGGTTCTTGTGGATAGTAAAGATGTTCCAATAAGGCTCGATTGACCCTCCGGCAGCTCTCAGAATAACCTGGCCACCGGGATGGGCCGAGATCCAGTCTGTAATGTCGTATACTTTGTCGCCATGGATGATCCAAGGATTGGCCGACTTGGCATCATGCTTCCGAACTTCAGATATACGGAATCGGGGGAGGCTCGGGTCGCGAGCGTCATGGATGACGGTCTCTTCTGAAGACAAAACAGTCGGGGTGGCGTGGACGGCATCAAAGGCGGTGCGTGGAGTCTGAGATATGCTCAGGGCGAAAGATAGGAGGCTAACGCCAGCAATGAGGGCGGCGACTCGAGGGGAGATCTGGCTTCGTCTGGGAGCAGACGGCCTGACGAAGGTGCGGCATTGTGTTCTCGTTGGAACCCATCGTGCTGGGGAGCCCCGAGGTTGGGCAGCCAGCCGCAGTTGACGGGCAAGGCAGGTCGGCGGTCGTGAGGCCATGGCCTTGTTATAGAGAGATAGGTGATGGTTGTCGAACAATTCTAAAGCCCATGTCTCCCAAGCGAAGGCGATATTGACGGAGGATTGATGTCACTAGATCAGTCACCAGGTTATGGAGCCGAGAAGCTGATGGTACTCGTATAGGTGAGGTATGAGGAGGTGTAGGAGTTAGGGAGGTCGATCGCTTGTTGAATTAGCCGAGCCCGTATCGTACTCGTTCTCTGCAACGTGGCGACGGCCCATGGATCCGTGGACTTGGCGGTGATGCCAGAGATAAAGCGGTGGAGGAAGGGAGGCCATGATAGTGATCGTGATTGTGGTGGCTATGAGCGTCTCAGAGGCCGATGATTACCGAGCGTACGGGTACTACGAGTACTGCTTGTACAGGTACTCGTACGCATACGAAGTAGACGGCCCGTCGATAATGGCTGTCGGTCGGACGAGGAGAGAGGAGACTTATGCAGCCCAGCGGCCCCAGAAATAAAGAGCCGGCAAATTGAAGCTCCATCTAAGCCATCGTCTGCTATGCCGCAGGAAGCTGATTGGGCGCCAGTATGTCATCCTGAAGGCCTTACCATGTCGGGCATAAATAGGCTGGCAAGCTGGTCGAGGCGCGTGAGAATTGAGATCCGGCATCCTGGAGAAGCTGGGGAGCGTCCACCGACATCCGAACATCTCATCTCACATGCTGGCTAAATGAACCGGATCCCAATAATAATGATTTCTGGTGTCGGTAATAGCCATCGGGGAAACGCCTTATCCGACGAGGCACCTCGGCGAATATTTGTTGTTTCCCTTGAGATAACAATAGCAGCAAACAAAAGATGAAGTCCGGGAGTCGGGGCGGCTTCTGGCTGTGATCCGCATCGGGTCGTCGGACTTGGCCCAATCGGAATAACGAACTGCGGATTAATAGGTCACCTGCTCAAGCAAAAGACTTTGTACTCCGTAATAATAACGCTCTATTACTATTTTTATTGCCGGTAAAATTAGAAAAAAGAAAAAATACATCATACGAAGAGGCCTCGTGATTCGCTTGTGGATCCTTGCCAACTTGTATAATACATCTGTGGGTGCGGCCATTCCATGATGTTATCCATCCTTAAAGACACGATAACGCTGTCTTTACTCCGTACCGCTTGACAAACCACCGCTAGACACCAAACAGTGCCGCAAAAGAAGAGAAAAAGGGGAAGAAGAAAAAAAGCATCAATACAAAAACACAAGCTGACCACTCCGTAGACTCTACTACTTTTCCTGATATCACACTAGCAATGCTCGTCCCCCAAAGGCTTGTGAAAGCCAATCACGACTGTCCAAATCGAGCCCTCTTAGGCCTCCAATCTTAGGCAATCATAGATGAGTCAATGTTGAGGTCGAGGGAGTAGAGGCTAGAAGCCTTGCTGCTGCCCTTCGGCTCCTCAGAGGGCTCCTCGCCAGTCTGAACGGCTTGCTCGATCGGCGCCACCACAGTGATGGCGGAGGCCTGCTCAGCAGTGACCTTGTCGGCATTGGCTTTTCCAGTCACCTCGCCGACGGCCTTATCATCCTTGGATCCGGCCGGTTTGGCTGCGAGTCTATCGATGATGGCCATGGACTCAGGGTTACGTTCAGGGGCACTCTCGAGATCCTTGGCTATCTTCTTGTCCCTCTTGAAGAGTCTGGTGAACCAATACCAGGTGTCCTTGGAAGTCAACTTGGCAAAGAGCTCGGGGATGCCCATGATCAGGCTGCAAAACAGATTGGGGATGGCTTGCAAATCTTCCTTGAGCTCGCCGGTGATATACTTGCGGCGCATGTCGACCAGGACGACGGCGATGAAGAAGCTGAAGAAGACGGCGATGAGGGTGTAGCAGATTATTTCGGCTGTCATTTCGTCGTTGCCCACGTTATACGCGGTGTTATTAGCCTCGGAAGAGTTGAAGGACGCAGTTGTGGCATTGGCAGGGTCAAGGGGCAGGTCTGTGGCATCGAGGATAACAGATGACACCAAGGACTTTGCTGTACCGTTCAAGGCTGCGGCATTGGCGGCTGTGATGTTCAGGAATCTCGACATTGCGTTGGCCATTGTGGCGATGACGCTGGTCTTGACTTGATGTGTGCCTGATCAACGATGGCAGAACGAGTAAGCGAAGAAGCAAGGATGGCCTCTCAAATAAATGATGATGAGTTAGACAGACAATAGACCAGATAAATGAAACCCTGGAGAAGGGGAAGAAAAAAACTGACCATTCTTATGTACTGATTCTGGGACGGGCAACATCGTGGTAAGTTTAGGTTAAACACCCCGATCGTGTTTTTGACTTTTCATATCCGCACCACTTCAGAACAATAAGCTTACAGCCTGCTTTGCGCCTTGAGCATACATGAAGTTTACCATGAATGGCAGAAGTCTATTTGGTGGTTGGAAAGCGAGATTCAACCCGACCTACTTCCTCCCATAGTTGACATCCGAACACTCGATGTAAGCCAATATCAGCACCGCGATTTCGCGCATGTATTCTTTTTTGGTTAAAAAAATTCACCACTTCTGCAATAGTATTTACCATTTTCCAAATTTACCATACGTATACTGGTTTATAATCTGTAGGTGATCGGTTCACGACATGCTTCCTGTCTGCTTATGAGGCTGCTACCTTGAAACTATAATCCGAATTGAAGAACTCTTGTTTGAAAGCTCCCAATTTTTCATATCAATTTCGTTCATGGGGCTAATTCAGACAAATTACTGGCCTATTATACATATTAGTTGTTGCAATACACGGTGAATATCGCTGTCAAAGAAACCGACGAATATGCACGTCAATACGCGGCATCACACTCATAACTTCGTCCCCTCCCTCTTTATAACCAACTTACTGAGACAGCTGAACTGCTGCAAATCTGTGTTTTCTTATTGACACTACACCTTTACTGATGTCTATTAAATCATAGCCATTCTCCAACTCACCGCTACCGAGGATTTTCACAAACAAGCTTCTGACATATAAAGGGCAGTAACAAAGAAACAACTAGAATCAACCACTGAAGGCTATCGCACTTCCCACAGACATCGACACCCTCTGATCCCCTCGCACGAACCCGGAGCGTATATCACAGTGATTCGCCCCCATTACTGGTGATCTCAAGCTCCACGGTAAATACCAGATCCAAGGCAACGCCAGTGGCACCATTCAAAAGTGCAATCCTCTGCTTTTTACGCGCCTATCAAAGAATGATGCTGATAGGGTTACGCTTTCAGTATTTCTTAGTTAAGCTCCCCTTTGTTCGTTTCTTTCATGTTGGTAAACATGGATATGGTCAATACTACGAAGTACATAGAGATGACTTGGTGTGAGTGACGTGATGGTGGGGCAACTGTCGGCCCATGATTCTGCAAAGCTACCCCACGTCATCTCATCCATTCATGAATGGCCTTAACCTCGGCCATGTGAGACGCAACAACAAACCTCAAGCTGTTCAGTTCACTGTAAAGATACATATTCATAGAATTCACAGCGTCAACTCAAGTCAATCCCCATCATCATCATGGCACCCTCATCCACCAATGCGCCTGCGCTTCTCCTCCTCCCTCCTCCGCCTCAGCCATCCACTCGCCTCACACTAAACGCTGCATACCGCGCGCCTCTCACAGCAGTCCTCACACGACTGAAGAATGGATTAGCCACGGGTTCTATCCCCAGCTCAGTCCTGGTCATTGCAGTTACCTGTCCCATCCTCACTGGGCCCATACCAAAGGCCAAGTCCGTCCGCTGGAAGACCGCGCAATCGCTCCTAGCAAACATCTACACTCTCATCTCAGTCATCTGCGCCGAGCGATCCATCGAAACCGCAGGAGGCGGCAGCATAGACACCCGAGTCTTACTCGTCGACCACGAGCGCAAGCGATCGTACCAGCGCAACTTCGACGGCGTTTTTGAAACGAACTGCACTGCTGTCCTAGACCTTGCTTGCTTTGCGTCTACGGTGTATCCCTGGAGATCCGTCTTCCACCCCAGCACCGAGGCGGGATATGAGCTCCTCAACGTATACCTCACCCTCGCAGAGGGCAAGCAAACATTCCTTCAGAATCAGCTCATCGCCGTTGAAGGAGGCCTCAGCATGTCCACCAGCAGAAGCAACAGCCCAAGTCAAGAAGACGTCTCCCAAGGCTACGGAACCACCTGTCTAGGCGGCACATTCGACCATCTCCACCCAGGCCACAAGCTCCTCCTGCACACCACAGCCCTCCTCAACAAGATCCCCGGAAAGGACTCGGGGAAACAATCCGTCCTCATCGTCGGTATCTCCGGCGACGAGCTCCTCAAGAATAAGAAATACGCCGAGGAGCTGCAGACCTGGGACACGCGCGCAGATCACATCCTCCTCTTCCTCTCCACCATTTTCAACTCCCCTTCTTCATCAAACACCAACACAATTCCCGCGAGTACATCTCCGCACCCAGATGAGCGACACGCAACGTTCTGCGATGGCGCGGTGCTGGTGCGTTGCGTGAACATACATGACCCCTTTGGCCCGACTATTATGGAGGAAGACATCGGCGCCATCGTCGTTTCGGGTGAGACGCGCAGCGGTGGGCAGGCTATTAATGACAGAAGGATAGCGACCGGGTGGAAGCCCCTGGAAGTGTATGAGATTGATGTTCTGGATGTGCGCGATGTGACGGATGATGACGACAACAATGCCGCGACGGCGGAGGACTTTGCGGCTAAGATTAGTAGCACGACGATACGGCAGCGCAAGGTGGAAGCGAGGAATAGAGGTTGAAGGTGATATCTCCATAATAACAGGGTTTTTTTTGTGTCGATTCATATCGGCTGGTAATATTAAGTAGCGTCTCTGGTATCTAAAATCCTTGCATGTGGTGAACATCGTCCCCTCCTGATCCATTTATTCGTACACCTCCATCATTACCATTATGAAGCCCTCAGAGACTGACTATTCAAGGGGTCAAGAAATCGTCGATATTCACCCTCTCGAAGAAGCTAATGTGTCCAAAGCCAACCCAGTACTGCGCTAATCTGTTGGGACCGATGAGAATCAACTGACTCTCAATGAACTTGTCTATCCCAGAAATCAGCCTTGGAGCCAAAAGAAGGAAAGAAAGAAAAATAAGAAAAGGGTCTTTGAGTTCTCGACTTACCCCTCAGAAAACCCGTGGCCGCAACATGCCCTTTGCTCTGAACGACTCTCGATCCGGCAAATGGAGCATCCGTGGCCAGTCCAATGTAACCCCCTGGGCCTAAATCATCGGCAATAAATGTGTACTCTCCGCGAGGAACATTAGGGTCGCCGGTTAGCTTGATCGCCTCCAGGCGTCCCCTGTAGACTCTGGCTTCCAACCTCCTCTGCTCCCACGCCTCGTCCGTTTCAAGCTCTTGACGGATAAGTCCCAGCTCGACATCGGTCACTGGGGGGTCGTCGGGCTGATTGATGAGCAGGAACTCACAGCCGTGCCCGGCGTAGTCACCAACCCATATGCCCCTCCAGGGCTTGGTTGGCGTGGGAGTATAGAGCACTGGGTCGAGAGTCGAATACGTGATGATTTCCTCTCCAATGTGCACGCCTATAGTGCCATTTCCTATCATACTGCTGTGAGCATTGTCACCTTGGATTTGGAGAGTGCCTGTAAAGCCGCCTGCCTGTCCCATGAGTCCCGGTGGTGCCGGTGTGCCAGCCAGTTCCATCCACTGCCGTATGCGGAATGTCTGATCAGAGACATGGGATCTGCACCCGGGACGATCGCCAGATGATAGGTCGATGGCGGGTTGACCAGACCGAGCTCCAGTAACGTGCTGGCGCGCAGGGATAGCGGGTGGTGGCCAGACATTCTCATAGGGGTACTCGGTAGTCAGTCTCCTGTCTGCCTCTTCTGGATGCAAGGGCCGTGTAAGAAGAAAGTTGCTAAACATGCCACCAAGCCGATCATCCAGGGCCATGGGCATCTCGTCAGCGAAGCGGTTAGCACCGGGCCGTTTGGAGAAGCCCCAGTCCTCCTGCCTGTCTCGGACTCGGAACTGCATGACGGGCTTGTCAAGATGCAGCTTGACCTGCGGCTCAAAGCCGTGGATAATAACGTCGTGGTCTGCAGGCCAATGCTCAAACGTCGTCCTGCTACTGACGGCAACTAGTTGGTAGCCCTCGATGCAGCCACGCCGCGGATCGTACCGAGCCACAATTAGCTTCCCTGTCAGATCGCGATCGCAGAACCAGATCTTGTATCTGGGCAAAAACCAGAGGCGATCGTGGGTGCTATACAGTTCACGGTAGCCATGACATGGCCCCGAGGTGGTGAGCGTCACGCCGGGAACGTTTTCCTGGACGCAACGTTGCCAGTGGAGATCGGAGAGCGCATGTTTGCGCAGGGCTCGACATGTAGCAGAAACAGTGGCAAGGTCGTAAGCGGAGAGGTGAGAGAAGATGGCATCGACAAGCTCGGGGGGGATGTTGAAAAATGGCGGAATGGGAGAACTCAAGTGCCGATGCTTGTGTAGATGGCGTGAATCTGAAGTACATGGTCAGTCAAGCCGGAAGAGTCGGTCGTGGGCAAGCCCATTGGATAAGCATAGTTTAATATCAAGGGCTATAAAGGAAGAAGGATTTGGCGCGTTGCGGCCCATTCCGATTACAGGATCAAAGGATCAAAGGATCAAAGGCGCCATGGGGTTGCATACCGTGTGTTGTAGCGTCATGGCACAGTTGGGTAGAAGTTGTCTGGCCGCCAGATGACGATGACATGTGCACCGGTTGTCCACGGCGCCTCAGGCCGGTATCGTTGGGGACGCTAGCCAGTAATTCGAGGTTGCTTTCGTTCTCAGCGTTGATGCGGCCGTAGTTGGAGGGCGATGTGGTGGCCAAAGTCGGGATAAGGGGCAGAGAATCGCGATCGCGAGATGATGAAGATGAGGTTGAAGATGGTGACAATGATGACGATGGCGATGACGATGACGACGATGCAGCGCCGTCGGGCAAGCAGCAGCGGGTGCAAGGCGCAAGGGGGCCTTTTTCGCTTACTGGCTGTTCAGCCATGATGCATACAAGTTGAGCTGAGCCACTGGCTGGCTGGCTGGCTGATGAATACCTAATGCAATGGAATCCAGAATAGATTGGTGGGCTGGAGGCTTCAAGATCCCCTCATAGGGCTCGTGGATCGGAGCTCTGGACTATGCTTCTCCATACGAGTACCTATAGGGGGATGGGATGGATCCGAAATCGTTGGGCTTTGTCATGGATAATAATAGGCTCATTAGGTAGGCGATCGGAGGACAACTTTCAAGGTTAGCCGTGACGTTTCCAACCCTGTCTCTGTAATTAGTGCAGAATGCCTTTGCACACATCAGATATCAGATAGAGAGAAGATATTAGTACGGAGTAGTATGCATTTGCTTCCAATGAAGCGGACCCCCCTAAAAAAAGAAAGCCCGAGTTTTCTTTTTCTCCCTTGCTGTCTGCTAGTATCAAAAGACTCGTATTTTGGAAATTCGGGAGGCTTCAATGGCAAGGGGTGAAAATAATAATACTACTACGGAGTACGAGTACTACAAAGTACGAAGTATTATTACTACTCGCTTCCAAACAAACGGCCTCACCTCCGCCACATATCCACTCTTCGGCTTCCACCATCTCCGCGTCGTCTCATCCATGTCAATGCTACCGGGCTCTGAGCGCCCGTTACACTAGCACTTGGCCTTTCGGAGCTGTCTGCCGGCGCGAGGACCAAGAAAGATGGTGGTAAAGGTGTGGTTGGCTAGCCAAGAGGGATATTTGGTGTCAGCAGAGAGTATTGCCGACCCGATACAAAATGGTCAAACAGCAGAGAGCAGATAGACAGATCCGTGCATGGCTAGGGTGATCAGCAGACGCGCCAAGCGCTCTTGAAGGTAGCAATTGGTTGGAGCCATGAGGCACGCGTTTGTCATGCCTCTGCTCGTATTGGCAAGTCATGAGAGGAGAGAATCGTCTCTCTCAACCCCGCGAATGCACCCACAACGCACTCAAGACAATTGCGTGTAAGCGAAGGATAACGTAACAATCGCAGTTGCCAAGTATGTACGGAGCACTGCATATGTGCACTGCACCAACAGGTCTTTTTGCTCTCCGTTCCATGCTACCAACCTGGCTCCAGCACAGGTGCATGCTCGTACTTCGTCTCTGCACGAGAGAGAGCCCAGCCTCAAAATGGTTTCAGAATAACAACGTAACCATTTGACGTCGGCAGCTATGCAGATCTGCTAGATCGATATTTAAGCATCTCACGGGCCGTTTCATCCTGCTTACCTATACGTCTCGTGTCCCTTCTCTGTTGCTGTTGTCTACCTGCTATAGCCAGCAATAATATTACCCAGCTTCCCGTTGCGGCGGGATCGTGCACTAGTCATCACAACATGAGCTAACGAGCATCTTGCCATGAACATGGTGTCATCGAGCACCCGTATGGCCCAACTACGGAGCAATGTGCATAGGCTCCATGTCTTGGCTTTGCCGGGGCTCTCCGGGGGAGCTGCCAACGAGATCCGGTTACCTACCATACTCAGTAGGTGACATTACCGTTGGAGCGGTTGGGAATGGGGGGACGAATCCTTGCAAGGTAGGTAATTTGGACTCCCATCTTCAGATCTGCCAATATCAGAACCAAGATGACGGTGCTAAACAAACAGTATCATTCACATATGTGACATCCCTTTGGAAGTCTGGACTTCTTCATGGCAGGTCCAATCTTACATCGGGCTCTTGGTTGACCCCTCGCCCTGTGGGATTGCATTGGAACACCTTGCACTGTTACCTCCATCCTCCATGCCCCAGTATGCTCGGCGGTAATACTGGATCCTCACGCAGGGGATCTTTGAAGCTGCATCTTCGGGCTCCCAAAGTTCCTCCAGTTCCAATTCCGCGCCTCGTCGTCCAGGATATCTATCGTATTGAACCCGTGATACTGCCGACATAAGCCGAGACCCAAACGGCTCGGCATCATTCTCAGGGCTCGCAACACTTACTCCGGCGTTGCAACGTGCCCACAACCGAGATCCTTCGGGTTGCTAGCCAGGTACATAGTCAATGCCATTGTAGAGTTTTCACGGCAGTTTGTGGAGCCAGACCCGGCATGACAGTATCTCAATCCCGTCTGAGGAATCAACTCCGAGACAATAAACTCATGGGTCATGAACCTCTGCCCCCGATCCGAATCACCACCCACAAGCATGTACGAGTATTAGTATGCATATTTTTGTGTGTGCATTACCTGGCAGTGACAGGTACTAGTAGCTGAATATTAAATTAATGTACGGAACAATTGATTACCGGGGTTGGGCCCGTACCAAGTACTACCTCTACGGACAAAAATAAGGACGCATAACTCTTATTAACTCCTCATACTCCGTACTAACTCTTCATATAGCCAGGTTCGTTTTAACGCTATAATGCATCAATAGGAGCTGTTAATGCTTCAAGAATAAACTAGAGTAAGATAAGGAAGCTAGATCAAGCCAAAAGATTGGCTTTTAAACAAACATTTTTAGCTCCTGAATGCTACAAATACGGTGTACCTTTAGTGGCAGATGGCTTTTTATCTTTTTTTTGTCACTTGCGCACTGGGTACTTCGCAACGTGTACTCATGTACTTCGTACCTCGTGGAAAATGGAGAAAGCGCTTGGATTTGTCATGTCATTGAACATGAAGGCATCTTGGCATCATCACAACCACATCGCCACGTCACTGCGATATCTCACAGTCCGTCCGTTCAAAAAGTCCCAGGCTTTGGTCCTCCAACGTGACTTCAAGCCTCCAGCTTCGTCTATCAGCCAGTCACCTGTTGCCCAGCATCCTTCTCGGACCATATCACTGGCTCGCCTTCCTAGTTGGGCTTCGCTCCCCCTTTGTCGTCTCTGTTGCATTCACGGCCTCTCAGCCCAACGAAACGTGCTGTGGACAAGCGATCTCAAATCCTGAGCAACACTCGTGACGCCGGTAGCATTCACATTCACACCAGCGTTGTCGCCGAGGGTGACGTTGGATCCTATCTGCAAGCCATGATGGCGTCCTTGATGCCGCTCATCTCGGACATTCTGCCTATGATTCTGCCCTCCACCACCCAAGTTACCCGCGCCAAGCAGCTCAACAGATCCGGCCCGGAAAATGAGAGCCCTTCCGTGAACCAGCCTGCTGTTGTTGGTAAGTGCGATAAGATGTGCGCCTCAGGTGAGTTGTTCTCTTCATGGCGTGGCATAACTACGTTATAACTTGCTTCATAACAGTGCTTACCACTCGGCCACATTCTGCATCACCCATACGCCATAACAGCGAGCAAGGTTTGTGCATTATCCTTCACATTTAGTTGTTATGACCATGACCATCCTCTAATACATATCGCCGAAAAGACGCCATTATATACGTCGTCTCTGGTACCGGCGTTCTTGTCGTCAAGGAGGGCTTTGGGGGCGAATTGCGCCGTCACGAGCTCTCGCCGGGTGATTTTGCATTCGTCCCGGCTTGGACAGAGCATCAGGCGCAAAACAACACGGATCAAGACTTCGTCTGGGTTATTACCCAGAGTGGTTCGCATCCCGTCGGTGCCATCTTGACTGATTGGGGAGGTGCTGAGGCCAAGGCAATCACCTAAGTTTCCATCGATACTAGTTCAATGAGCCAAGCTGCTGCATCGCAGTCAGCTATCGCGATATTGTCTTCTTCGCGAGCAATAGGCAGGTCATGTGCTACAGTACGACTTGATGAGTTGAACCACCCGCTGGCAGTCTGGCCGGCTCTCAAACACCTGCGCATGGTCCAACCTCGGGAACATGATGACCTCCACGCCATTCATCTGATGGCCTCTGAGCCTGCCGGAGTATCCTGCCCTCTGATCCGTCAAGTATTGCGCAACAATGGATGTATCAACAAGAATATCCCTGCCTGCTAGGCAAACCGCGACCCTCCGTTCTCCTTTCGGGCCGTCCCACTGATAAGACAACAACTCTTCCTTCCATACGATATTCTCCCTCCAGAAAAAGTGGCGCCCCAGACAGTTTGCTACACCTGGATCTGTACTTGCAAAGTACCACAGCTGCCATTCGTTTGCGCTTTTGGGCTGTCTGCGGGTGAAATTATAGGCCACATCAGGAAGATGAAGCATGATGGTTACGGGGTCAATAAGAACCACAGAGCTGATCCTGTGCCTCAGGGTTGGAGATTTGATCATATGAGTGGTTGCAACAGAGCCATACGAATGCGATGCTATCGTAAACCTGTCCCATCCATGATAATCCAGTATTATAGCCATCTGGCGCAAGAACTCGGCCTTATCTAGTGGTGGAGATGTGAGGCGGAAGGATACTGGGAGGGTTTCAATAGCAATGACCCCGATGCCACCCCCCTTATCATGCTTCTTGGCTGCATGTATGTCCGCGAGGAATCGAACGTAAGTCCAAAGTCCAACCCCGATGCCGTGGAAGAAGACGACCGGAAGGCAATCGTCTGAGTGATGGGGGCGATACCAGTAGCTCATTCCAGATGCCCGCGAACACTGCTTCGTGAAAATCTCTTGTGGACGTGGTGGAACAGTGTTTAGGGCAGCATCTGGTTGTCTTGCATAGAATTCAAAGTCATGCCATAATAGAGCCAGGTGTGTGGCTTGATCAACAAGGAATATAACCACGTACCATGCCAGGCTCCGGTATGTCGTCTCAATGTCATCCAACGTTAGCCGAATGCATTTGGCACTTCCGCGGCCATTTTGAAGAGTACGGCCCAAGCGTTGTTCAATCCGCATCACTAAATCGACCAGGTCCTGAGAGATGGATTGGGCTTCATTGGCATCGAACAGGGCTTCTTCCCCTCTGTCAAAGAAGCCCCAGAGAAGAAATTCCCGCAGATTGTCCCGGCGTATGTCATCCAGTTCAGCCCCTAGGAACCACCATCTCAGGTACGGTTCCATGCTCTGGACATTGGACATGCATTGGTTGAATAAAGCCCATCGTTCTTCTGAGGAGAGTGGCACAGGGTGTGTGGCTTTCCGGTTAAGCCGGCGGATATGCGGCAGGTAAACGAAGCCAAAGAAGAGTATCTCAATGCCCAGCAAGCCCCATAAGGTCTTTGTAGCAATCAACTCAGAGGCATGGCGGCCGTATGAAAAGTAGAGGGTCGATAATGATACAGCATAAATGAGCGGCGTGTAGCGGAAGAAAATAATGGAGAGACGGATGACGATCCATTCTCCGAATGAGGTCCCAATCATCTGCCCAAGAAGCTGTGGCGTTATCCGCCACAGACGTCTTTGGGTATGGATTCTGTTATCGTAACGGCTCGCTCAATGGCTACGTTAAGCCGCTGTGTGAATATTCATGGCAACAGGTTTATGCGTATGCGAAGTTTTTTGGTGCTCGTCTTGAGTTTTTTTGGCTGAGAGTCTTGAGGCATAAAGGGTTGGGCTGCGTTGGCGATGATCCCAGTCCTGTTGGGCATGACGTACGCAGTCCCAATAGGCTACTAGTACGGAGTAGCTGCGTCGAATAACTTTATTGAACAGCTCAAAGACTTCCAAGAATGGAAATAAACGGACTGTGCTATCCAGCAATATCCTCCCAGTCTCTATAAAGGAGCCTACGGCAGGGGATAACCTAATTATCTATGAGTTGTTCATTTTTGGTCGAACAAATAAAGTTGTTCATGGTTCTGGACATTCTCGGTTTACGCAATATGTCGTTTCCTCCTTTAACAGGTGCATCTTGTGGCCAGTTCCCCAGCCTCTATGTAATTCTCTAGAGAATCAGCTGCACTTGCCAAACTTCTCTGCGCGTAAGACAAGCATGGAAGGAACAGAGCTCTGAATAGATACCGTCAGATACTAGGGGTCAAGTGTTCTCTGGGAGAAGGGCGCGAGTGAAGCAGCCCTCAACGTTAAGAGATATGCCGGCATCAACTCTCTTTGACTCTCAAAATACATAACCTTCTTGATAGACGACATCTAACTTTTGCCAATTTATATATAACGACCGACATCCATTTCAGGAGAAATACTCGTAGATCGAACCTCTCGCCCTTGGGCCAGCAGTAGTCGCACATCGCATCTGACAGCCAACCATATCCATCTTGGCCGTTTCACGTTCAGCTTCACGTTCAGCTTCACGTTCGGCTCAACAGGACTCCAAACATGACTACCTTCAAAATTGCCGATAGCTATCACGAACTCAAGACGGCAGCCAACCAGGAGGGTGTCGCACTCACCTTACAATACGTCTCCTACTCCAACCTACACCCAAGAACGAGGGCTCCCTATCCGTTGATTGGGTACAATCTAAGCTCTCTTGCTTCTCGAAACGGTGCCCATGAGGCCCACGTCTTGCCCTGCGGACATTTGATGGGCAAATCATGCATGGATTTCACAAAGGAGGACCGGTGCCCGAAATGCAATGTGCTGTTTCGGCGCAATAACAACCCGATGGACTGCTGTGTCCACGCCATTGAACTCCCCAAGCTGAGCATGACGCGGCTTCTAAGCCCCGAGGAGGAGGAATGTCTGTTGCCGAAGACTGCCGGTGCTGACATGCACAAACGCTGTCGGGGCTGCGCCACGATGAAGTGTCTCCTCCAACTAACGACATGGGCACGAGACCACGTCAGTTCTCAACTTGACGGTGCTCAATCTGGAGACAGCATCTACGCCACAGACGGCAAATTGAACGGCTTCCACCCGGGCGATTGTCTTCAGCCTTTGAAGTATCTCGACTTGCCGGTCAATCCTCCCATCATTACGGAAGATCTAGCCAGCATAGCGCGCGGCTACACGGCACAGAAATGTCTGCAGAGGCGTGAGCAGGAGGCGAAGCTCGCGCCGCTGAATCAGTGAGATTCGGGAGGCGAGATGTGTGAGGCGTTTGCATCAGAATGAATGAGGTATGAATCGAGTCCCTCTTGAAAAACACTTTGAACACAAATTAAACAAATGAAAGAATTTGAAAATGAGGCCAGCGAATTATTATTATTATTATTATTGTCATTTTTTCAGCGCCGAGAAAAGAAGAAAAAGAAGAAAAAGAGAAGGAGAAAAAAAGTTTTCAGCGTTCCATTACAGAGGGTGTATAGGGTAGATGTTTATTTTTTTCAGACACCCTAACACCCACATGAAACACTAAGAATAGTGCAAAACGTCACTGAGCCAAACAAAGTTCTGACACTTCTTCACAACCGTTTGCATACCGGGAGTCGGGCTATCTATTGGGCCATTCCCGTGCTTATCTTCAGAGACTGAGGCTCTCTGATGAATCCACAGACTTGTCACCTTTTCAACATCACATCCTAGAGACAATGGCGGAAAAGTTTATTCTTCGCATCACGGCAGGGCCTAGCTACGATGAGAAAACGCACATCGAGGTCCCTGTGAACAGACCTGAGCCTGTGCAAATCAAGACCGATTTGGTTGACATTGAGCTCAATGTGCGGATACAAGACTACCAGGGACTTCCGCGCGGCTCACCGTCAACGTCGTCGTACTTTTCTATTGAGCCCCATGCATACAACCAAGACCAGTACAGCATCTCCTTTCGGTTCACCCCATTGAAGCCAGCACAGGAGGAGAAGGCTTCAAACGGTGGACCTGAAGGGATTAAGGGAACGGACCTGCAGTTTGGAAATGATTTTGATCGGCCTATTCGTGATAGGCTCCCGCCTGGGTTCAACACCGCTATGAGTATTGTCAAGTGGTGGATCGACCCGGGCCTTGATGGCGATGCTTATGCGGATAGGCCTTACCTTTACGGCCCAGCGTTGAGTTCCTTCAATGTCGTATCTATCGGCCCTGGAACATACGACGAATCGAGAGGCGGCTTGTGCTTTGAGGAGGGAGGAGATCAAGATGGAATGGAGATTCGAAACTTGATCGGTGCGCCGAAGGATAGCAAAGCCCGGATGAAGTGGGCGTTGTCAGATGCCAATAAAGAGAAATGGATATGGGAGTATGGAAAGACTTATGGTGTCGACTTCTTCAACCCGTATCTGGACTTTGCGAATCTTGCCCTGAAACTCCCTGGGTTCCAGCTCTCTGCTGCCAAGTACCTGGATGGTCAAGGTCTAAGGTACGTCTGCATGGCCCCTTTCTTCTGACATCACTGCTTTATTGCGGGGTTGGTTGGTTGTGAACTCACGTCTCATTTGTCTCTTGCTTAACCCAAAGTAGGTCTGAACCAAGGCGCTCACATCAACTCAGATACGTCTTGCGGAACAAGACAACCAATGAGGTCTACCTGGTGGTTGTCTTCTCGGTGTTCTTGAAGGAAGACGTTGATGAAGACGGCACGATTAGAGAAGTAACCGAGACGTGCGCGGTGCCGAATGGCGTGAGTGACGAGACCGCAAATGGCGAGCATGATGAGAACAGGGGCTTACAAGAAGCGACGGTAGCACTTGGGTCTGCTCACGGGGAAGCGCCGACTAACGAAGACGACGTGGATTGACCGTCGATTGCTTGCTTGGCGGTAGATGATTGCTGAAATGGTGTGTGGTAGGAATAGAGATCGGTTGGGCAAATCTCAGGGATCCGTGTTACCATGAACATGTTCTCTGCTTGTTGTACACGCAAGGCACAGCTCCGTGCTGATGGACTTATAGAATGAATCACTGCCAGTAGAACCTACTGTTCGGCATGCTCAGCAAATGATTTTTATGCCGTGCATCTTACCCCATGATTTGACGTTATTGTTTCGACATCTATTTCCTGATGGTCACGCATTTCTGGTGGAAACGCGTATCAAAGCGTCTCTGTAAAAAAACGCTGCAGCCTCTTCTGGTGATACCGAGCTGGCAAACAACGGCAGGAAGGGGCGATTCACAGCAACTGCTGATGTGACAAACACCTTTCTTTATCCGGCTTCTCCTCTTTGCCCTCAAGTTCTCAAATTCTGTGTTCAACTGTCAAACTTGCCATATTTACGTACTGGTCGAACGCATCCCCTTTCGTGGTCTAAGTGCGAAATCGAAGTCGAAATCGTTACCCGCGGAGACATGGCTGCAACTACGCTTTCCAGCGGCACTAAGATGGTGCCATACATGCCAATGACTGTCCAAGCGATTCTTTGCCCAGCCCCCGTGCTGTTAGACGACTTCGACAGTTGCCTGATTCCTGGTGGCGTCGATCTTTGGGAGAACGGGGGCTTTTACTCGCCGGGGGAGTGCTTCGTTGGGTACCGAGCCATGTGCACTCAGACCGCAGAGGTCAGCAATGGCTGGCCTATTGGTAAAGGAGAAACCGTGGTTAGATGCATACCATTGTAAGGAGCCCCTTCCTTGATAGAGCAAAGGCTGACTGGAAAAGGGGCTATGGATGCAATGACCAAACGAGGGATCAAAAGTTCGCGATATCGAACTTTGATGGGACCCTTCTGTCTGCGCCGGCATTCGAGATTCGTTGGAGGAGCGAGGATTTGAAGACAGGAACGGATCGCCTGCCTCCTGGGGTTCCAACTCTAGCGCCACCGGTCTTGAGCACTTCTCCGGCCCCAGCTCCTGGGAGCAACACAGGCTCTACTCGTAGAGACCCAACAGCCGTGCCTTCATTCACACGAGACGCCACAAGGAGTGAGGAACCAACGCCTACAGACCCGCCCCCCTCCTCAGGGCTAAATTTTGCTGCGAGTCCGGGATCCATCGCCGGGATTGCAGTTGGGAGCTGCTTGGGCTTCCTAGCCGTGATTACAACCATCATCTTCATATTGTTGCGAAAGCGGAGGAAATACTACGAGGGTCCGGCACGACTCGTCGAAGACCCGTGGCGTCATCAAGATGCCTACGGTGATTCAGCGCGATCGGCAATCCAACCTCCTGTTGAGTTGGAGGACAAGCCATTGGGGCCAAGAGAGCTGTCGGCTGAATCTCAGTCCGGTATCTCAACTCGAAGTTACTATCCCGAAACAGCGCATATCCTCGTCAACGAAACACCGGTTGAGATTGCCGGAGATGGGATTACGGCGGCATCAGATCACGGCATCAACATAAGTCCAGGGCGTATCTGCAAAGAAATACGAGACCGGGAAGCCCCAGAACAGGGCAGATGGAGCTTATCCGCAGCTGACTAAGTCAGCTGGAGATGATGAGGACTCGTATTAATAATCCAATCAAAAGAGATAACAGGAGTGGGTCTGAAAGCAAAGTTCCAGCCCATCTGACCTCGCACCTCCACAAACGCGAATAATGTCAAGCTGTCTTAAACCGGGTCTTTCGGAGGGATTTCCTGTTCAGTCTAAAGGTCCGGTATTAATCGGGAATAAGAGAGCCAGAACAGTGTTGGCATTCCTCAGCAAGCCTCTTACATCGCACCTATGCTATTATGCTATGCCATGGGTAGGTGGGGAAGTGCGGCACCGGGTAAAACCATGCTGATGCCGTTGGCTAATAGTATGTATTATAGGTCGGGTCATATCCTTGAGATCGGCGTTCCATATCACTAGTACTATCACCGATAGTAAGTAAGCCATTCAAGTTTTGGTGTTATTACCCGCCAACTCGAAGGCTAACCAGAAGTTCATGACTTCATTCAACACTGCCTCCCCAACGCAACGAAGCACACGAACTCAGTTCTACGAGTATCTAGTACGGAGTGCGGAGCACACTCATATCCGTTGTTTATTCCCGGGGAGCCATCGACTAGCTTCGGGAAATCACGCGGCCGCCCCATGTCTAGTCCCTCTCCTCTCTTCTCGTATTCCCGCGTATTATTCAACCTTGAAAATTACCTACTGTTAGCACCAAGGCTCGTTTACTAAGAGCACTAGTACTACGTATCGAGTTGCTCTACTCCGTACTTTGAACGAAGAACTCGTACTCGTACAGTTCTTCAAGCTCACTGGTGTCTGAGTGTCTTTGAGCTACAGCTCCAGTTTAGGGGTGGCGCAACTCAATGACAAACAAGTGGCAGATAAGCCGCAACTTTGCACTCACGGACCACCGATATTGACCTCATGGGATGGACGTCATCCGGATGCATGCATGTGTGGGGACCAATACCAGCTAGAACCGATGTCAAGCAAAGAAAACTTATTCCCGTCAGGACAGGACAGCCCTGGTTCCACCCGGTTCCTTCTGGATTTCGATACCACTACAGAATACTTGATAGTACACCTTCTCTTTGCAGGATGGCGTGGAAGTGAGCCTGTTTCTAGGACTTAAATGGTGCACGGTACACCTTCTCGGTTAAACCTGGCTGGTGGTCGTCTCGTCATCTATCGATGTCTTTGATTCTCGCACATCTACCATCCATCCCTTCGGGTCGGGACTGTTCCTGATGGCACAGGAACATGCAGATGATCTTGCTCCGCAAGAGCTGAAGACAATCACTCTGAGTGGTATCGCTTGCCATCAGAACCCCACGCACAGAGCCACAGAGACGGTCCCGAACGAAAAGTCCCAAAACGTGCGTTCTACGACAGGAAGACTCAATAGCAGCAGTCAGGTCTCGTACCTATATCTCACGTTCGACACCGACCTGCCTTCACCTTCCACGCCTCAACAGTCAGACTGGTCAGAGAGAAGAGAACTGCCTCCATGCCCAGACCTGAAAGCCTACGCGTCGCCGTTGACATGGGGCGCCGCTCGCAAGAGCGTCCTTCTCATCCTATCATGCTTCGCCACTTTCTTGACGGCATATACTGCTGGAGCCTATTCGCCGCCCTCACCGATCATGGCTCACGACTTTGAGACATCTCGCACTGTTGTATTAGTCGGCATCACCACGTTCTGTTTGGGTTTTGCGCTTGCTCCGATGGCGCTTGCCCCCATGTCGGAGATTTGGGGTCGTTACCCCATCTTCGTCATCGCTGGCGCCGTCTTTGTTATCTTTCAGGCTGTTTGCTCCATCATGACGAATATCACAGGCATGCTGATCGCCCGGTTTCTCGTCGGCGCGGGGGCTTCGGTTTTCAGTGCAGTTGTCGGCGGCGTCATGGCCGACCTGTGGGAGAACCACGAAAGAAATACACCCATGGCCTTGTTCAGCGGTTCGGTGCTGGCTGGTACTAGCGCTGGGCCACTGGTTTCATCTGCTTTCGTGGAGTTCTTTCATGGCGGGAGCTTGGCATGGAAGTGGTCGTTTTGGATCCAGGTTATCATGGACAGTACATTGCTAGTCTCTCTCATCCTTTTCTTCAAAGAGAGTCGAGCGTCGGTGTTGTTGTCGAGAAAGGCAAAGAAGCTGAACGAATGGTACGAAGAGCTCGAGAAGCATGATGTTTACGGAGTCTGGATCAGCAGTGACTTGGCCATGATGGCTTCTACTTCATCGAGTGCCAGGTCGAGCAGTACCAGTATCGAAGAAGTGATGACCACTATGCAGCCAAGCCAACTTCGGCGTATCCGATGGCTTGTCAAAGAGGACGAACAACGCGCTTCTCTAGGACAGATCATAGTGACATCTGTCAAGCGGCCATTCCACCTTCTCTTCACGGAGCCCGTCATCTTTTGCTTCTCCATATGGGCTGCCTTCTCCTGGGGTGTACTGTACCTCTCCTTTTCGGTCGTACCTGTTCTATATGGATCAAACTTCAACATGTCGAGCCGCGTGTATGTGGCCATGATGATTGCCTCAGCGGCTGCTACAATTACGGGAATAAGTCAAGAACATCTCCTGAAGCACCCGCAGTGGAGGCCTCATGATGAAGAGTTTCAGTACTCCAACTCTAGATTTTGGGCTTTTATGAGGAGAAGATTTCCGGCTGAGGCGCCCGAGGCTCGGCTCTACTTCGCTTGCATTACTGCTTTGCTCCTGCCAGTGGGACTTTTCATTGCCTTTCTAAGCCCTGGGAAGACTGAAGGTTATTCGCAAGCTGTTGGCCTCGGGCTGGCAACATGGGGTATCTATTCGGTCTACCTTGCCACCTTTAACTACCTTGCTGACGCCTATCACGTCTATGCGTCGTCCGCCTTGGCTGCACAGAGCTTCTGTCGAAATGTGTTAGGTGGTGCCTTTCCGGTCCTCACCGGCACCATGTTCACAAATCTCGGCATCAAGCCTGCTGGTGGCATGCTTGGTGGTATCGCTGCTGCATTAACAGTTCTGCCATGGGTGCTGTCTTTCTTTGGCGAGAGGATCAGAGCAAAGAGTAAAGTGGCTATTGTAAGTTTTCTCGACCTGATTAGATGGCGACATGTGACGGACATACTGACCAAGAAATCTAGTCGTTGCAAAAATGAGCGTTTAGATTAAGTCATATAATTATAAACCAGAAAAGGCTTTATTCGAGATGTTAATTTTGGCTTACAAGGGGATTTTTTCATTAGCAAGAGGAGCATTCAAGACAGCCTGGGTTATTTATGGGACTATGATATGTACATATTGGCATTTTTCAGCAATATCCATTTTCTTGCATTCCATGTACCTATGCGATTAATATACAATCATTGCCATTACCCCCTGGTCAGTTTCGACGTCTGGATCGGCCCTTTCTGTACTTGCCTAGCATTCTCTGCGCTCTCGTCTGGTCATCGCTCTGGACGCTAGTTAAAGCATTCGACTGGCTGGAGTCGTTGCTCTGTGTGCTCCTCCTGGATGGCACGCTCGCGACAGAGCTGACGGTGTTGTTCCTCGATCTCTGAATCACCCCTCGGCGTCCCGGCAAGGATGTTGCCCCTGAACGACTGACAATAGGCGGCGGCAACTGAATAGGCCCCCCTGGAAACACGGAAGACACAGGAGCGGTGTCGTGGTCGTCCAGGACGATGCAATCCTGGCCGAGATTGATCCATGACTTTTGTCCTCGGAGTCTAGGCCAGAACGCGGACGGCGCAACGTGGTACGAGTGGTGCTGCACTGGTTGCTCCCGCACGCCAGGGAAGAGCGTCGCGACGATTTGGTGTGTGTACTTGTCGCTGAAGCCGCACATGCGAAGCGAGTCGACCATGCCGCGCAGGCGGGCGATGTGGTTGCAGATGATCAAATGCTCATCAGGGCAATAGAACGGCGGCGGCTGCTCCGGCTCAGAGGAGTGTGTGCTGTGGAAGCTTTGGCTTCCGTCGCTGCTGTGGGACTTGGGGTCGCCTTGCCCTGAGGATGACGTGCCGCTATCAAGGGACATGTTAGTGCTATCTGGGCTGAGACTGGGACTCTCGGGAGGATTGGGGTTGGGATCGGGGTCGGCTGACTGGTCAGGGGACGAGACGCGGGTTTCATCAGAGGCGGTTTCGGAGAGGGACATGTTGCTGAGGCTATCTGTGGTGGTGGAAATGCTGTCTGATGCTTGGCTCTGAGCGCTGTGTGTGCTGGCGCGACTGGACTGTCCGGTTTGGGAGGAGGATCTGGAATTGAAAGCCTCTGGACCGCCTCGTCGGCCGTAGAAGCGTCGACAGAGAAGGATCAGATTCTCCAGGGGAGCAGATTTGTCTCTTGTGATCTGAGCCATACTGAAGTTGAAGAGCAGAGTATCGAGATTCCCAAGGCCGGGGAGTAACTGTGTTGCGCCGGGGCTGGGGCCATGTGCGAGCCTGGTGAAGTCGATCTCAATGATGACGGAGCGCATATACGGCCCATACTTGTTGAGCCAAGTGGTAGCAAGGGGGTTAAGTCGAGGACCAACGAATGGAGAGAATGTAGCATGGAAATTATATTCCGAAAGAAACGTGAGCAACAGGTCGGTATAGAAGCCAAAGGAGACGATCAAGTAAGGCTGAAGAGGCCCAAGAGCGTCTCGGAGACTCAAGAGATCAGACGATTCCCAGCAATCTTTGTTGAAGACAGGACGGTTTAGACCGATGGGCTTTGTTGCTCGGCCGTGAGATGCCACGACATTTTGGAAGATCTGAAACCGGATCTTGTCTGGGAGGCGCAGGGTACTGGTGGTCTCCGACTTGGTTCGGCCATGCGCTGAGATGAGCTTATTGAGCAACGCCTCGAAGGCAACGGCTCGGCTGGGCCGGGATTCGCCATGCTTGTACTTGTGATACACGATATCGACGGTGCGGTCCCATGGTGGAAGGCCGGGGCGGCTTGATAGCTGCTCCTCGCTGCGTGAGATGTCAGGGGCTGTGGTCTGAGACGACTGGGGTCGAGCTCTGTCGACTGCTGATTTTAGCCGACTGAGGTTTCGCTTGCTCTCCACTGAAGAAGAATCCTCGTCAGTTTCCTTTGCATAAATTTCCCCTGTGGGAGGTGGTAATACTCACTCGATGAATCGTGGCTGCGATGTTGTTGTTGACTTGCAGAGTGGCAAAGGTGCGAGTATCTGATCCTGTGTTGTGGGAAGGATGAGAAAAGGCGAGTTTTTTTATTTTAGAGAAGAAGGGGATCTTTATGCCGAAATATGGTGCGAAGAGTGATTCAGACTGCGTTAATGTCACTTTCGTCTCACTTTCATCTCACCATACATGTGGTGGTTCACACATCTGGTTTCTCAACCTCCCCCATGTGACACCGATCTCCATGGCAGGCATAGCCACGCAAACAACAAACGGATTGGGGTGTATTGTCCGCTGTGAATCTATTCACTTGTACCGAACAATACGGCTAGATATTTTTCTTATTTAGTGTGTCTGGTGTTTTGGTGTTTTGGTGTAACGGAGATGCCAATATGGACCAAAGTTATAGCTTGCCCGCTCTTTCATATCGCAAAATACTGCACTGATGTCACGGTTTCAAATTCGGGCCGTTGTTTGGGACTTTGGGCGTCAAACGCATTACCGGTATTCACTTGGCCCTATGGGGTCGGGTATCCTGCACAAACTCAAGAGGGACGTTGGATCCATGGCGTGGCCGTAGACTTGTTTTTGTTTTATTTGGGGTATTTATTTAGAGCCGGCCTTCTCCGCCTGTGCCTTCTCATATATCCAGTCGTTGAGGCCATGTCGGTTTCTAAGTCCATTTTGTCAGTATGCCTAGGTTCACAGCCCAGCCAAGTTATAGACATACCTCGCAATTTCAATCGCATAGAACTGCATACGGGGAACTTCAAAGCCGTTAGAGTCGAATTTGAGTGTCAATGTGTCTTCTACGGCTTACCGAATATAGTTGTGTCCTGCTCGTATTCGGCCTTGGCGTTGTTGCGGACCATGGTGCCAAAGTTGTAGTCGTCAACCTTCTTCTCGTAGGACATCAGAAAGGCTCGCCACTTCTCCTTTCCTTGCTTGCTCTTCATCTCGTCCTCATCGACAGTGGCTGCAGGGTCGAACTCGGGGAATGTTTCCTTGAGGTGGTTGTAGATGTCGTCGTCGATCTTGGTCAGACGCAGGGTAGAGCCCTTGACCTTTTCAAGGATAGACCAGTATGTTTGCATGTGCTGAACGACTGTACCGTATTAGCCATATGGAGGGTGATAGAACCGCCACGCCCGATTTGCAGACGGCATACCCTTCACGGCGAACTGCTTCTCCATCTGCACATGGAGTTAGCTAAATCTCTCCAGACTTGTTTCGACTAGAGGTCGACGCACATCCTCCATGTTGCCCGCATCCTCGGCATTGAAGTTCTTGGGCACGGGGCCCCCGGACAAGCTCTCCAATGGATCCATTTTCGGCGGGTCTGGTTCTTCGTGAGGGCCTCGTGGTGCAGTGATATATTGATTATTGGTGTTGCGATCGCAAAATCTTGAACGTGGGGCACACATGGTTTGGAGGGGCAATGATGATATCAATACAGTGTGTGCGACCACAAAGCACTGTCAAGGCAC
Organism: Mycogone perniciosa; assembly: GCA_025331125.1. Lineage (NCBI taxonomy): Eukaryota > Fungi > Ascomycota > Sordariomycetes > Hypocreales > Hypocreaceae > Mycogone > Mycogone perniciosa. The sequence goes on from JAOALB010000141.1 coordinate 125,540, forward strand.
ACCGTGACCATTTTGGGAAGCTTGGCTCCTTGTTGGATGTCTTGCTTGAATCATGTTCGATAATACCAAGTCCATACCATCGGTAACTCTCCCCAATATTCCAGAGTCGGCATGCAACGACCAACAAGTTGTTGGACGACTACTCCGTACGAGTACATGCAAATACCCGTATCTTGCAATGCATGAATCAATCAGGTGCCCGAGCATTGACCTGAAGCCATCTTGGTAAGGATGCTGGCATGGCCTCGATGAAGGCCCAAAGAGGCGAGCCAGACGATCAAAACACTACACCCAAGTGTGCCTGAATGCTGAAATATGAAACCCACAATGAGGGAAATAGCTATTTTCTCGCAGTATTTTTCTTTTATTTATCCTGTTTGTTTCCCCCGCAAGGAGAGGCTCATAATGTGTCTCCTCGCTTATGGTTGCTCTGTGCGCCATCCTCAATGTCGCTACTCAAGGAACAATATCAACCTGGAGATGGGACAATGCGGAGACTAGAGGCGAATTCCCGCGCCACCACCGAGTCGCTCTAGCATTGTTCCTGTACGGGTTTATGCGCACTTGGTCAGTTCTGCTTGCTAGAGTCATGGAATAGTAGCAAACGAGTCTATCCTTAGACGTTGCTATCATGGTGTTTTTCATCTTCAATCACCGCATCCTCATCTCTTCTCGAAGCTGTTTCATCCAGTCCCTTTTACGAACCTTATGTGATGGCTTCAGACGCAAAGGGGGCGGCAGTCTCGCCTGTTTCAATGGAATCATTCACGATGGATCTTGATACACCAGCCTCCGCCACTCCCGATTCACAAGAAGCCAAGCCTCCCAGCTCATCCTTCAGACACCTCTTTGCCTTCACAAAATGGAAACATGCCGGGCCCCTTGTTGCCGCAGTCGTTGCATCGGCTTTCTTTGCTGCCCTGAAGACCGTCCTGTCTGTCATCTTGGGGAAGATCTTCGACATCGTGGCCGACCTTGGAGGTGATATACTAAGTGGCAACGACGCCTTGAAGGAAATCTCCAAATGGAGCTTGGTATTGCTCGGCCTGGGGCTTGGAAATTGGCTTGCAAGCACATCATTCCTGGCATTATGGATCGCCTTTGGGGAACTTCAAGCCAACGCGGCACGGCAGGACATCCTTGCGAGTCTGTTGTCGAGAGAAATGTCTTGGTTTGACTCGTTAGACCATGGAATTTCAAGTCTCTTGGTTAGAATTCAAACGGAAGCCTCCCTTCACCCCTTCTCAAGTATATCGCTGCTGACATCCCGTGTAGACAGACACGAGAACTTCAGTTAGCAACGTCTCAGGTGCTCGGGCTACTAGTTTGCGACATCATGACCTCGATTGCCTCCCTCGCCGTCGCATTCTACTACTCATGGAAGTTGACGCTGGTCCTCCTCGCAACCTTGCCTGTGTCCATCATAGTCATGTCTCTGGCAACTCGACGATTAGAGCCGGCCATCCAAGCCCAGAAACGAGATCTAGAAACTGCCTCGAAACTCGCCACCGCATCGATTAAAGCTATAGATTTGGTCAAGGTGTTCAACGGTTTTGACCGCGAGCTCCGGCAATACTATAAAGCAATCAAATTGGCAGGGAAGCACTACATGGTGCAAGCCCAGTGCAATGCCATTCAGATGGGCTACGTCGGCTTCTGGGTTATTGGCATGTTCATTGTGGGCTTTTGGTACGGTGTGGTCTTGGTAGAGGATGGTATGCCTCCGGGTCATGTCCTTACAACATTTTACGCGACCCTCGGTGCATTCCAGGGCATAGAGGCTCTGCTTCCACACTGGCTGGTCTTGTCAAAGGGAATGGCCGCAGGTTGCTTTTTGTCTTTAATAGCCATGCCATCTGATGATGCTATAAAAAAGAAGGGTGGCTTGTTAAAACTTGAATCATGTGTGGGTAATGTGGAGTTAACAAATGCAAGTTTCTGTTCACATTATCTTGGATTGACATTAGCTAACCCTTTGAGATAGGTCAGCTTCACATATCCTTCAAACCCTACAAATATTGTTCTCAACACATCATCCTTCTCCTTTCCGGCCGGAGAGATGACTTTCATTGTTGGAAGAAGCGGGTCAGGAAAGAGTACAGTCGGGAGTCTCATCGCCAATTTCTACGAGCCTATTTCCGGGACTATATGGGTTGATGGACACCCCCTGAAGGCGCTGGACAGGGAGTGGATCCAGTCCAACATTACCCTGATACAACAATTGAGTGTTGTTTTTAACGACACAGTGTTCAACAACATTGCGGTTGGCCTTGTGGATGTCGAGAAGGCGACACGTGATGAAATTCTCAGTGCTTGCGAGTTTGCTCTGCTGCAGTCAACTTTGGCTGGTCTCCCTGATGGGCTCGAGACGCAAATTGGAGCCAATGGGCGGCAATTGAGTGGCGGCCAGAGACAAAGACTCGCACTGGCTCGAGCTCGTCTCAGGGATCCCCCCGTGCTCATTCTTGACGAAGTAACAAGCAGCCTAGATCAGATCAGCCGAGGTCTGGTGATGGATGCAATCAGAGAATGGCGGCGAGGCAAAACCACAATCATCATCACTCATGACATTAGTCAGATTGGTGATAGTGATTTCGTATACGTCATGGAGGATGCCTCCTTGGTCCAGCAAGGGTTCAAGCAGGACTTGGCTAGCCTTCCAACTGGCCCATTTGCGGTTATGGATAGCCTCACTCCCACTGATCCGAGTCCATGTCCAATCGAGATATGCGTTACTGGTGATGACAGTCCAACCGATTCAGCTTCATTGAATATCGAATTCTCCACCAGGATGTCACAGTTCATTCTCAACCAACTGGAAGGTAATACAGTCGACAACAGTCGAAATCGGTTCTCCCAACAGATGTCACTAGGAGTCGGTACAGCTCATGCTTTGAAGATGAGAAAGGAGCAGATATGGGAAGGCTCTGATCCTGAAGAAGGGCTCAAGTCGTCTAGGAAAATCAGTCAGCTAGTGGAAGTGGAAAAACGTCGCTTCTCCAACATGATTGATGAGCGCTTTTCACCTCTTAAAAGAGACGATTCACCGGAGCTGGGACCATCTTATTTGCCGTCTCCTGTAGACGACCCCTATCAACCCGACAGCTCAGGATGCGATGAAGATCCCAAATTCGTATTCGGCACTGCCGAAAGGCGAGAAAATATACCCCAATTGCGGTTGACTCGTACCCAAGAGAATCTTCTGTTGACGGGTGAAGAGCCAGACAAGCGCCAGAAGGCAAAGCATAATACTCTAATGGCAACCCTCAAAACGCTATGGCCGACTCTTTCTGGACGTGATAGAGTCATCTTTGTCCTTGGATTCATCATTTGTCTCATCGCTGCAGCTGCAACACCCGTCTTCTCATTCTGCCTTGCAAAACTCCTTGGAGCAATGTGGTCCCCTGAAAACAGAGTTGCAGAAGGCAAGAAATGGGCCATCTATCTCGTCATAACAGCAGTCGTCGATGGACTGGCCACCGGTTTCGGACACTACATGCTCGAAAGAGTTGGGCAGTCTTGGGTCAACACCCTTCGAGTCGAAGCATTTAAGAGAATCATGCGGCAGCCAAAGTCCTGGTTTGACAAGGAGAAGAATTCCGCTAGTCGAATCAATGAATGCCTTGAGAGAAACTCCGAGGAGACGAGAAATATCGTCGGGCGTTTCATACCTATTATCACGCTCGTCACTGGCATGATCTCCATATCTGTGATCTGGTCCCTTGTTATTTCCTGGAAGCTCACGCTAGTCGCACTCTCACCACTGCCGGTGGTTATTGGGTCTGTCAAAGGTTATGCCATCGTGAGTAGTAAGTGGGAGACCAAGTGCAACGAAGGTGCTGAAGATGCCAGCGCCACGCTGCACGAAATCTTCGGCAATATTCGAGTTGTTCGAGCCCTCACATTGGAGAAGTACTTTGGCGGCAAGTATCAAAAATTGATTGCTCGCACGTTAGGGCTGGGGATGAAGAGAGCCGGCTACACCTGTGGACTATTTGGACTGTATCAATCCATGAACTACCCCCTCACAGCCTTGGTGTTTTACTACGCCACGGTGTTGCTTTCCCAAGACAAGCGCGTTAAGGCCACAGAAGTATTGGAGGTTGTCAACTTGCTGCTTTTCAGTATCGGAACTGCTACTGGTTGCCTAAGTAGTATGCCTCAGTTGACGATGGCGCAGGCGACTGCGACTCAGTTGCTTGCTTACGCAAAGATGCCACTGGAGCCACCAGGAGAGAGCCAAAAGGGTACAAAAATATCAAACCCATTGCCCCTTGAGGTTACAGACTTGAGTTTCTCATACCCTCGCAACACAGAAACTCAAGTCCTGCGAGTAGTATCCTTTGATATACGACCTGGAACTTGCACTGCTATTGTTGGGTCCTCTGGCTGCGGGAAATCAACAATCATCTCTCTGCTCATGGGGCTTCACCAGCCTTCGAAGCATACCGCCCAGCTCAGTTTTGGAGGCATACCCTATTCTGAGGTTGACATACAACACCTCCGCTCCACGATGGCATATGTTTCCCAAACACCATTCCTGTTTCCTGCAACTATAGCCGAGAACATCGCATACGGTCTTCCAGCGGATTCGCCCCATCGAACCAGCCTTGACATTTTCGGCGCCGCCCAAGCCGCAGGCATTCACGACTTCATCATTTCACTACCCGAAGGCTACGCCACCATAGTCGGTGATGGAGGAATATCTCTCTCTGGAGGCCAAACCCAGCGTCTTAGCATTGCTCGCGCTCTAGTACGGCAACCGAAACTCCTCATTCTGGATGAACCGACCAGCGCTCTAGACGCGGAGTGCACCAACATGATCCGCGAAACAATAGGCGAGCTAGTCCAACAATCCAGAGATGGGCACAGCGATATGGCCATCGTCATGGTCACGCATACACAGGACATGATGAAAGTGGCCGACAAGATCATCGTGATTGACAGCGGAGTCAAGGTAGAGGAAGGGAACTACGAGGACCTCTTGCGGGCAGGAGGTCCATTCCAACATTTGGTCAGTGGAGGAGAGTGGCTTGGAGATTGAACAGGGTTGTTTGGGAAAGATATCATGAAGAGATGGTTTACTACGGATGGGAAATGGTCACGAGCATTGGAATTGAGCATGATACAGCGATTTTTTAAATAAGTTTTAGTTAATAACCTTTTTGTACTTGTAATTGACCCTTCGAAAATGCCATTTGTTTTATCAAATTCAAAGGAGTTATCAACAACGAGGCAGATCATACATTCAACAAAGAATGAACAAGAACAAAGTGTTTGTATCATTAGATATCTCTATCTGCCCTGCAGGTCGTGCATCATAAAGAAGGAAGCTTTTATACTTCGAACAAATGTGTGTGCGCGTGCTTGTGTGTGCAATGTGTTGTGCATGATGTACGATGTGATTGCCCATGAATGTGTGAGTGTTTTTGTGTGCAAATGTCCTGCTAGCCAATCCTGCCAAGAAAAAATAATAGTAATAATATCAAGTCAAGAATATCCCAGGGCCTTTTGAAGTTTCGATCCCAATTCTATCCAACTTGGAAAACACAAGAGTAATGAAGCTAATACAAGGAGCAGAAAGGAGCTAGACAACGCATTTCATCGTCGGTTAGACCTGAGTAATCCTTCCCAGGACAACCAGCTCTTCTTCTGTTGTTGTTGCTGCTGCCTGGTGCGTGCTGGGGTCGGCCGCGTAGGCTCTACCCAAACCGCCCTCGCAGTCTGCCTCCTTGTGGGCCTTCTCAGTGGATCGAGGTTATCATTTCTTTTGATGTAGCACTGAATAGCCAAGTCCTGGCTCGGTGGTATGGCCGAGTTAGTTCTGATCGATATGATCGGATCATTCTTCTGTGTTCGTGGATGTATCTCTAGCATCCCCTTGTCTGCTAGTAATCTGCCCAGCTTGGCAGCATCAATCAGACCCTGCAAATCAATCTCTTGTTTCTCAGCCCCATAGACAGACATTCTAGCGCCCTGTGCAGAGGACTCAGCCGTGCTGCTCGTAAGTTTCCGCTGATGCTTTGACAACGGAATGATTTGATCTTGACGGTTAGGGGGCGAATTGGTCCGGTCTAGGACTTTGGGATGCACGAAGGCCTTGCCGGATCCAATAACTAGGCTCTCTACAGCCCCCAAGTCATGTGGCTCATCTCCCAGCTTTTCTCGGTTCTTCCTTGAGAGCCTAGCAAAACAGCTCCGGAAGGGGCTGGTAACATGTAGCCAGATCCTCCTGATACTGTGGAAAAATTGCAGCACATAGCGATCTGGGACCTGTCGAATCAAGGCACCAAGAGGAATTGACAAAATGCCAAAGAGCATGCTCCAACCCCACTGAGCTCCCGACAGTGGCTGCGTATCGAATGCCTCGCCTCCCTTGAAGATGATGACAAACTGGCCGACGATGGTCAAGCACTGCACTCCGATAAACCAAGGATTAGTTAGAATGCCTTGATACCAAATGTCCAGCTTGTTGTCCACCCTGCGGCAGTTGTGCTGGTTGAAAAACTGCATCCACACGTAAATATTGAACACAAGCGTCTGAAGCTTCTCAATCTCCGGTTCGGTGCCAGGGTTGAAAATATCCCATCCGACGTAGTGTACTAAAAACACGACTGCAAGTTGGTACATGGCCTGCCCAAGAATCATCTTCCACATAGTAATGCTGACAATGGCCGTGTTGCGCGGTTCAGGCTTTCGCTTGAGAAAGTCTGGTGAGGGATAGTCGGTTGCAAAGGCTAATGAGGCGAAGATGTCCATAATCAGGTTGATCCAAAGCAACTGTACAACGGTGAAAATAGAATCACCAACAAGCTCTGAAATTACGCTGAGGATACCTGCTGTTATGTTGATGGTGAATTGGAACTATTAGTGTCAGTTAGTTGTGTATCCCCGGAGTCCATACACGGAACATAGGGCATACCTGGCAAAACTTCTTGACGGCGTCAATTACCGTTCGCCCCCAGCTCAGAGCCTTGACAATGGACGCAAAATTGTCGTCAAGAAGGATAATTGAAGCCGCTTCTTTGGCCACCTCAGTACCCTGGATGCCCATGGCAAACCCAACGTCGGCTGCCTTGAGGGCAAGGGCATCATTTGTTCCATCACCGGTAACAGCTACCGTCTCATTCATCTCCCTTAAGCGATTGACAAGCAACAACTTATCTTCCGGGCTAGACCTTGCCAAAACTTGCAATCGGGGAATGACGGCGTCAAGCTGCGATGGAGTTAATTTTCGAAACGTAGGGCCGTCCATGGCTATGCCACCAGCGGTGTAGATGCCGCATTCTGAGGCAACGGCCTTTGCCGTGAGGAAGTTATCGCCCGTGACCATGCGAACAAAGACGCCAGCCTCTTGACATATGCGTACTGAATCGATAACCTCAGGTCGCAAGGGATCCCGAATACCAAAGAAGCCGATAAAGGTCATGCCGGACGCTAGCCACTCCAGGTTGACGGTGGCCGGGTCATCGTCCGGACTTTCAAACACCTGGCTCTGATCGAAATCCTTATAGCTAATCGCCACCGGTCGAAGTAGGTTACTTGCATAGTCATGAATTGTATTACGGAAGGTGGCTCGGTCATGTTCCTCAAGGCGAGCAGTGGTGAGGCGATATGTAGGATCGGCAACAATAAAAGCGCAGTATTCAAAGACAATCTCAGCAGCACCTTTGACTAGCAGTCGATATTTCCCATTCCGCAACTTGACCAAAACGGCCATCCACTTGCGGCCAGAGTCAAAGGGAAGCATCGTGACGATGGGAGAATTGGCACGCTCCTCCCTTAATAAGCCCATGCCGAGATGGTCTCGGCCGAACTTGAGCAGTGCGGTCTCCGTACCGGATCCGATAAACTCAGCTATTGCAGAATCATCTCTCTCAAATGCCGTCGAATTGATAGCTATGCTATCCTTAAGTAAGTCCTTAACTTCGGGGGATAGTTTTGACATGAAATGCCTCGACGTCGGGCTCCTCATCACCGTCGATCCAGGGTCACTAGAGCTGGAAGCAGGAGTCTCGCAATCATCAAAGCCGCTTTCAAGCCCGACTCGGCCAGCAACGACAGTCATCACATTTTGGGTGAGAGTGCCTGTCTTATCAGAGCAAACAGACGTTGCATTGCCCATGATTTCACAAGAGCGAATAAGGCGGACAAGGTTTTTGTCCTTGAGCATCCTAGTAGTCGCAAATGCTAGGGCAATGGTGACATTCAGAGCCAAGCCTTCGGGTACGGTGATGACAATGATGGTGATTGCTAACATGAGAATACGGAAAAAGGCCTCGGCTTTCTGAGTTGGGCGGTCGTGTGCGTTGAGTGGGAGTCGAATAAGATAGCGGACGAAAAGGATGCAGAAGTAGACACCACCGGCAATAGTGCCGAAGATGATGAGCTGCTTGCCAAGTCGTCCTAACTTCGCCTGCAAGGGAGTTTCCTCAATCTCGTCTCTTAGGGACATGAGAGTTCTCCCATAAGTCGAGTTGGCGCCGATGGAAGTAATGAGGTAGCGTCCAACACCACGGCAAACTGTGGTGCCACTCAGGATGAATGGGTCAGCACAGGTAGCGTGGGAAGCGTCGTGATCAGCCGGCATGGTTTTGTGAACCAGCTGAGACTCGCCTGAGATAGACGACTCATCGAGGAACAATCCCGAGGCTTGGATGAGAACGCCGTCACAAGCCACCACCTCGCCAGCCTCAATGTGCATGACATCTCCCACCATAACATCGTAAATAGAAATCTGTCGCACTCTGCCAGAACGGAGGACCGTTACATCTCGCTGCTGATTTCGGTCGTTGAGCTTTTCAAAACGTTGGTTCTTCTGCCAGTCGGTAGCAGCACTGGCAAGGACGATGACGACAATGGCCGTGACAACCGTCACACCATCAACCCATCCAATATTGGCGCGCTCGCCCTCACTGGTGATGGATTGGTAGATGCCGATTGCCAAAGAAATGGACGCCGATATTGTGAGGAGTATCATGAGCTTGTCGTTGAAGGCGATCCACATCAGCTTGAGAAAAGACTTTTGTCGCCGCCTGGGCAGACGGTTGGCGCCGAATATTCGTCTGCGGTCGGCAAATTCGTTGTGACTTTCGCCTATCTGGAACGTAAGACTGGGACGAATCGGTAGAGGCTCGACAGGCTGAATGGTCGGGCGACGGTCGTCGCGCGAGGCGGCAACGGCCTCGTCGAATGTGATGGTGCCATCGAGGCGTTCTTCGTCGACGCTGAGACCCGTGGTGATATCGGTGCGAAGGCCAGCAGCGAGGCCGCGAAGGCCGCCAAATGCCTCGAGGGCGACTAGGCTCCGGAGGGTGAGAAGCTTGTGAAGCTGGGACGGGGTGAAGGCGAAGTTGTTGGACGGCAGCGGTTTCTCGGCGCGCAGTTCGCTGGCTAGAGCAGCGGCCGTCTGGTTGGTAGCATCAACATCAACATGCCGGCGCGTGTTCGAGGCGGATTGCGTGAGTTCGGCCATAGAAGAGGTCCAGATCCAGATCCAGGTGCTGATGGAGCATCTGGACGCACTGGGGGTGGCGGAAGTCTGAGAAACCTCGAGGCCTCTTCTCGCGCGACGATGGGCAGTGGAGAGAGAGAAAGAGCAAAGGTTTGTCGTCAGTCAGCAGTTAGCAGTCAGCCGTACCAGGACAAGTGCCGTTGATCACCACCAAAAACCGTCAGAGGGATTTCGGGTTCCACCGAGGGGGTGCCAAACTTGGGGTTTAAGTTAATAAGCATGGGAGACCAAGAACCACCACCAGCCCATCAACCAAGACCACAGACAGAACAATGTCTGCAATGCCAAGTTTCGACCAAACCAACCACAAGCAACGAAGGCGACGAAGGTCGGCCGAACTAGATTGGGGCGAGCTAATGCGGTGGATATCTCGGTGGAGAGAGATGGTAAAGTAATAAGCCTTGGAACTTTAGAAGAGGGAGGGCCACGTCTTCGACCGTCCAACCCCCGGGAAAACAGGGGCCCGTGGCCAATAAGATCCCGGGCCCCAGATACTGAGGCTCGGGGGGGGGGGGGGGGGGGGGGGGGGGGCCGCGGGGGGG